>APFE030273488.1:0-29165 GCA_000404065.3 Pinus taeda | reverse complement strand
TTTTCCACCATAGCCTTAAATTCTTTAAACCTATCAAAGACTTCAAATTTCTTCTTAAGGAAATATATCCATGTATTCCTTGAGAAGTCATCTATAAATGATACATAGTACACAGACTTACCTAGTGATTGAACCTTCACAGGTCTAAACACATCACTATGCACAAGCTCTAATATCTGTTTCGCCCTCTTACCACCAGAGTGGAAACTCACCCGATTCTTCTTCCCATATACACAATTTTCACAGCAATCAAAATCCAGAGAGTTATTACTCGTATCTTCTACCATACCTTTACCATGAAGTATTCGAAGGCCCTTCTCTCCAATATGTCCAAGCCTTTGATGCCACAACATGGCCTTCTCTCTAGAGACCACTAGGTTTTCTGCTCCACTTTCAGGAACCACAGAACTGTTGCACCCATCAACAACAGTGCTACCTTGTAGCTTTCACAATGTTTCAATCCAAACTCCATGCATCAATACCAGTGCTCCCCGAACCATCTTGCAGGTATCCTTCTCAAACACTGCTTTTACACCTGCATCATCCAGCTTGCTTACAGAAATCAAATTTCTGGCTCATGCAGGAATTTGCAAAACACCTAGAAGCGTTCTAACCCTTCCACATTGCAACTTCAACTTTACTTTTCCGCAACCAATGATTCTAGCCTTCCTGTCATCCCTCAACAAGACATCACCACCATCATATTTCTCATACTCACAGAACCACTCTCTATGAGGAGTGAAGTGAAAGGATGCACCCGAGTCAATCAACCATGCCTCCTGATCTACATGTGTACTTGAAGAGGCCAAGTATACATCCCCACCTTCATTTGAGGTGGTTTTTGCCTTTGCAGAAGAAGCATCATCAGATCCCTTTCCTTTGTCAGGAGCTTTAGATTTACAGTCCCTTTTGTAGTGCCCTTCCTTTCCCCATTTCTAGCACACCACCTTTATAGGTTTTCCTGGAGATTTAGATCTCCCTCTAGATTTAGATCTCCCACTCGATGACTTATTTTTGTTTCTGTTCTAGGACCATTCTAATACAGACAGGGCATCACCATTTTGTCTCTCCATATTTTTCCATCTCATCTCCTCCGTCAGCAAGGATGAGACTATTTCATCAAACTACAAGGTAGTTGCATTGCTACCTATTGCAATATTCAAACTATCCCATGAATATGGTAGAGAACACAACAAACTAATGCACTTATCTTCATCTGAAATTTTAATATCAACATATAATAACTTACTTACCACAGTATTAAATGCATTTAGATGCTCTGTCACTGAGTCTCCATCTCTCATCCTCAGGTTGTACAACTTTTTCCGTAGGAACAATTTATTCACCAAAGACTTAGATTGGTACAAAGTCCCTAACTTGTCCCACAAAGCCTCCTTGATACATTCAGCAATACTGAATCTAAGACACACAATCATATTGTGCTCTTAGCCTTCCAATCCAACTTCTTCCATTCTTCATTGAACACTCTCGTTGGTTTAGTATCCAAATCTACCATGATCCACTGATCTTTATCCACCAAGAGATCCTCCATCTTAAGTTTCCACAACTCAAAACTCTGACCATTAAATTTCTTGGTATGTATCTTTTCACTACTCGCCATCTTCTTTCCCCACCAAAATCAATCCCGCAGATCTCGCACTGAACAAGGTCTACCACAGGCCCAAGTGAAACCCCTCAGCAACAAAGGCTTCCCCTTGAAGCCAAAATAGCTCTGATACCAAATGTAGGTTTTAACCCCATACAGAAATTACCTGCATACACATTCTAAAACACAGAAAATAAACAATGCTAGAGCATAACACATAAAACACATATACACAGAGATTTTCCCTAGATCCCAAAATTGGGACTACCAGCTTGATTTTTCATTATGTTCCTTTCAATGTTACAATACATATTTATACATGCTGAAGCATCCAATACCATGGACCAAAAACCATCACGTCCAAAACCATGGACTGAAAACCATTGTGTCCAAAACCATGGACCAAAAACCATAGGTAGGTATGCCCAACCCAATATAGGGTCCAAAAAAAAAAATCTCGAGGCATTACCCCAGACCCCATAGAGGGGGGCTACCCGCCCCCCTCAAACCCCCTTGTGACCCTCCTGCTACGCAATCAGTGCAATGAAGGCAGGGATCCATGCCCCTCTAACCTCCCATTTCCCTATGTAGGTTAGTCATGGAAAGAGTATAACACAACCCAATAGTGTTATCATTCATGAAGAGTATGAGTGGGAGCTTGAGCATCAACACTCGTCAAAGGATCACTCCTTTCCGTCTGAGCCCCCTCTGTTCCTTCCTGACATGTTTGTTGAACCTTACATCCATGATTTCACATGTGTATTTTCAGCCATCGATGCACCCATCATTTATCACTCACAGGACACACTAGATGTCAGTCCATCATTCGACAATGAAGAGGCCAAGTTATTCGTTGAAAATACACTTGACCTTTCATCTGCCTTTTCCAGGAACATAGAGGATGGATTTTTTCGCTTTTCATCTACCCCTCTATTTTATTTTTATGATCGTGGTTGTCGTGATCCATTTACCCCCACATTCGATCACGATCATGTTTCTATCATAGTTGATTTTTCGAATCCACCGGTTTATGATGATCTATCTGACGATGAAGTCGAAACACCCAAGCCTGTCAAGGCACTTCAGCTAGAGCTGATGGTTATGTCAGGCCCTTGCTCTCTTAGGGTTAGTTTCACTTCCGATCAAGAAATTGTTCAATCACCCAAGGCTCCTCATCACTCATCTGTATGCATTGAAGATCAATCTTACAAAAATATCATACTTCCTCCACTCGAATTGCACGATCCTATCGTTCATGCATTGGAGGAATCTTACATTGAACACACACGTGCATGACACAAGTTGTCCTTGTTTCTTTAATTTTCTTGAATGCCATAGTCAAGAGTGTTCATATGCTTCAAAGCCACAAGCAGTGTTGCACAACACCATGGTAAGTCCACAAACTGCTCGTCATGCACTTGAAGTCACTTATGTCGCGTTGGCACTGTTAAACATGAAGTGTGGTTGTCTTCATTGTTATATCTTTCTCGCTTGCTAGTTCTCACAACTGGGTTGCTCACAGACTAAGCATTCACCAACATGGGTCAACCAATGTGTTGGTGGCTGCATTGGAAATATCACTTTACCTGATCAGGCCCATGCATCATTAGTTTAGGAGTGGGAGTAGTGTTTGCTTTTAGTCAGTTTGCTTGCATGCTTGTTTGCTTACTTGCTTTAGTTGTTTGTTTGTTTTCTTGCTTGTTTGCTTACTCATTTTGCTTTCATTTTATTGGGCATGGAATCCCCCCATAGCAGGTTTGGGGCTCAAAGCCCAAGTTTTGGTCAAAGATGGTGTAGAACTTCATGAGTTGTAGGCACGGAGTGTGAAGTGTACAATTGAGTCATAGGGTTATCTACCCTAAGCATTGTATTGTAAATTAGTGTAAAGCCGACCTACCCATGGTCTGCAAACCATGGGATTGTATAAATAGAGCGAGGCTCTAAGTTGTAAAGGCAGTAACTGAGAGGAGAAATAGTGAAGGAATGGTTCGATTTTACAATAGGGTTCTAAGTGTCTTGGGTCATAGTAGTAAGAAGAGGCTCTGCAACTGAGTGCGCATAGGCCTAGTACAGTCCATAGCTAAGTGCACGGACCCCTGCAGTTAAGTGCGCAGGGTGGTGTCGTGGTTGTAAGCAAGATTGAAGATTAATAAAAGAGAAATTGATTCATATTCTTGTGTATTTGCAGTGCATTATCTTCTTTATTGTTGTATTCATTTATGTATTGTGCGTATTATTATGGTCGATGAATATCCTCTAATAACAATAAATTTGGCACGCATAAGCTAAGTAATTGGTTAATAATCAAGAATCTTGGGTATTATATGAGTTGCGCCTCGAGCAGGGCTGTGCGGAAGCCACACCATAGGTTGCAAAGGGATCAGAAGTGCGCGTAGTGATAGGTTAGACCGCGAACCTCCAGAAGCCCATCAGACTTCCCAAGGGTGTGGAAACTTGGTTATAGAACCCTCCCATACTACTTCAGGTGAGATCTCGGTCTACGCTCCGCAGACTGTTGCCGAAAGGGCCAGTAGTACTAAGATATGCTTGGCTAAATCACCTCTGAACCTAGGTCAAGCCCCACTAAGCCAACAAATGGTTTCGTTGCCGGGACCAAGATCTGCATAAAGTATGTTTGATGTTGTGCAACTGGGACCCTATAAAGAAATAAATTTAAGAGTGGTTGGAAAAGAAGATTCATGAGTTCGTGGTGCAGGAAAACATAAATCTTTGAGTATCTAAGGAGTAGTTGCTGGATCGCTACTTGTACACTGAAATCCATGAAATTTTCTTTGCATATTTTCCATTTCAGCTGTATAAGTGGATCACAATATTAGCAAATAGTCAGGGAAGTTGTAGGCTCAACAAACCAATAGTGTGGACTCCGGAACTAGTGCACAGACTAGAAGCCTTAGAAGATAATATAGTGCAAGTTGTGGACCACTGGTTCGACCCGATAATAGGAGGAGTTATCATTAAGTTCACAATAGAAACAACCATCAGCTATAGCGAGGCAAAACAAATTTTTCTTAAGGGACCATGAGAAGCAGAAGTAGTGAAGAATTAGGAAACAATCTCTTAATTTCACCCTCGCAGGAGAGCGAGGAAGAGCTCGCGAAGGTTTCTCCGAGAAGCGCAATCAGCTTGATAAGGTAGCGAATTCTGCATTTACTACCCTCACCCACACCATGACCTACTTCACCCCCCTCACCTCCATCTCCACCCACTCCACCTCTGCAACATCCGCAATTCAGTATGGCTAGTGCATTCAAACTATCGGTGTTCAGAGGAGTAGGGAATGAAGACCCGGACTAATTCTGGTTCGTGGTAAGGGCAGTATGGGAAGCACAAGGTGTCATGGATGATAATATTAAAAAGGTTGCGCTGGTGAGCGTGCTGCTGGATTGCGCATTAACATGGTATATCAAGCATTCTAATGATGACCCGAATGCAGGATTTGCAGAGATCCAGATCATGTTGAACAAGGAGTTTAGCAGCCCAAAGCCAGAGACACAATCAATCATCGGGCTTAAAGAAATCGCGATGCTCTCGGGCAAGACCCCCTGGGATCTGGACCAAAGGCTAAAAAGTATGATCCATGAAGCCAACATGACATTAAAATATGCACAGCATCACGCATGGTTTGTGGCCTCACTTACACCACACTTAGTGATGGTGTTGTCACAACAAAAAATTTCCACCCAGGCTGAAGCGTTGGAGATGGCTATGAGGTTGCATGAGACCCCTATACAAGACCCTTTATTGGGAGTCCAACAGATCCATGTGCAGCTACAAAATCTATGTCTAGAAATCCAGAGTTTGAAATAGGATAGAGCACCTCAGCCAGAGGCGCGTGAGGAAGTATGGTGCATAAAATGCAAAGGCCAGGGCCATGACAAGGATCACTATCCAGTATTTGCAAACTACTTGGCGGGAGGAGGGCCAATGCAATTAAGACTGGAGGCATAGGCGGGGCTGAGCGTGGTGTCTGCATTATGTTGTGTGATCTGCCAAATAGGGGGAAAACATACCACGGATAATTGTCATCTGTTGCAGAAGTATATGCAGACGTCCCAGCAGTTGTTTTGTAATTTCTACAGGTCAGTAGGCCATGATGAAGGCACCTGCCAAAGCTATGAACTAATGATGGAACGGACTCCTGCCTACAGGGTACAAACAGAAATGTGAGCCCTCAACCAAAATGTAGCGATGGCGCGTGCTAGTTTTTAGGGGCGTGGTCAGGGTCGAGGAGGAATGGGACTAGGAAGGGGTCATGGAAAAATAATATGCTACAATTGCGGAGGACCAGGGCATTACACCCGTGATTATATGAACCCGACTAGGATATCATATTGGTACTATAATCAGTTTGATCATGAGGCAGAAGATTGTCCTTCGCTGATAGCAAAGATGCACAAAAAGGGGGTACTCCAGCCCCCTCCGACCCAGAACTTACAAATGATGAGGTCTGAACCGCACGAAGAAGACCCAAATGTAAACATGATTCTTAGGAGTGGTATGACAATGGGAGATGATAAAGGAAAGAATCTAGAAGAAAGCACGTGGGTTCATAAGGCTCCTATAAAGGAACCCGTGTTTGATTTAGAACGTGTGAAGGAGATATTCATGTAAGCTAAGAAGAGCTCCACTGAGGCCTCTGCTTCAGGTAGTAAGGATCAACTAGAACCAAGGATGGATCCTTCAATGCTCACTACCTTTCTGGAGACATGCATGAAACTGTTGTGCAACAATAGGGCAGTCAAAGGGCTACAGGAACTTATCACTAGGTGCATGGGGTCAGGAGAACCACGCATGGTCTAAAACTGGGAAAGCATGTGTTACACACAGGAAGGGAGATGAGGCTGACTACACAAATAGGCAAGTATGAAATGGATCAGGTAATCTTGGACCTAGGTTCCGACACGAATGTACTACCAAAGCAAATGTGGGAATGCATGGGTCGACCCATGTTACAGTGGTCCCCTATTTTGTTACGAATGGTGAACCAATAGAAGATTTTGCCGATGGGAAGATTGCAAGGGATGACAGTCGATATTGAAGGCACAAGCGCGCAGGAGAATTTTGACGTGATAGAGATTGTTGATGATAGCAATCCCTATCCCGTGCTACTAGGGATAGACTGGGCTACTGATATGAATAGAGTCATAAATCTAAAGAAGCACAAAATGATATTTGACAAAATGTCACTACACGTAGTAGTACCACTGGATCTAGCCAAAGGAGCATGATACACTAAACTGGTGCACGACGACGATAGTGATGACAATCTCGATTGTATCTATAAGATGATTGCACAAGGAGAATATTGGGTGAATCCAACTGCAAATGGAAGGATTTTGTGGGAGAGCGAAAGCTCCTACCCTTCGGACTCAGATGAAAAGATAGAGCGATGGTAGAATCGACTGCACCAAGTAACAGCACTAAACTACAACATGATGATCAAATCATTGTGTTGCATAACAACAGAGGCAAGGGAGCTGCCGACATATGATGGATTGTCAGCGGTGGATGAATTTCTGAGCAAATTCGAAAGCGCACTACCAGAGCAGCAGCGGTTCGATGCGCTGAAGTGGGCACTGCGTGCAACACCCACACGATGGTGGGGTACACATCAAGGAACTTTTGAAGACTGCCACAGATGCTGAAGGATGATGCACTTTCAGTTTGGAAAACCCCAAGTATGACTAGTAGACAAATATGACGGACAAGATGATCCATGCATGCACCTCACGAAATGGACCAAGGTTTATGGGGAAGAGCCATAGCCTGAATGGGTGCACCTATTTTACCATACCTTGGATGTCATACCCATGAATTGGTATACGGATATGGAGCTACGCCATGCTATGAGTGAATGGGATGTCTTGCGCGAGGGATTCTTGTTAACATTCAACTTTGAAGATTGTTGGTTAGATACTGTGGATGATGCACTACAAGTAGTGAAAGCCGCTATCTTTAAAATACCATAGGATCCAATGGAAGTACTTCAGCCAGAATGGATGATACGGTTAAGTAGCGCACTAGAGTGTTATAACGTGAATGTTGAGGAGGATGATGAGGACGCACGGAACATTAACATTTCAGAAACAGAAGGCTCTTGTGAAATTCATGTACCATTAGTTGAAGACCCCGACACCACCGCACCCCTAAAAATGAAGTAGGTCAACATTAGAGTGGAGGTGGAACCAAAATACGCAATGCTGGGGGACTATTGGGATGATGCCACAGTTGATAAGGTCGTTGAGTTACTCTGCGAATACCAAGACCTGTTCCCGATAAAAATTACGGACTTAAAAGGGATCATTGACAATTTAGGGATGATGAAGATCACCCTCAAACCTGACGCAAAGCCAGGTAAGCAGCAGCCTTACCACTTGAATCCAAAGTATAAAGAAAAGGTCTACGACAAATTAGACAAAATGCTCACAACCGGAATTATTGAACCAGTGGAAGAATCTGACTCGATGAGTCTGATGGTGGTACAAGAGAAAAAACAGAAGGGTGAAATAAGAATATGCATAGACCTCAGGAAGTTGAACGATGCCTGTTGGCAATCAGGAAGCATACTCATTCATAGATGGGTTCTCAGGCTACCATCAAATCAAGATTGTGCCAGAAGATAGGAGCAAGACAACCTTTGCAACAGAATGGGGATGCTTTTAATACACCGTGATGCCATTTGGACTGAAAAATGCACCAGCTATATTCTCGCACATCATGGTAGCTACGTTGAAAGAATACATCCACAAATTTTTGGAGGTCTATCTGGATGATTGGACTATTTTTGGTTTAGTTAAGCACCATGTAGCAAGCTTGCGGTTGATGTTGGATACTTGTTGCCGACACCAGATTGCGTTGAACCTGAAGAAGTGCACATTCCTCATTCCCTTTAGAAACCTACTGGGGCATGTGGTCTGCAAACAAGGACTGATGGTGGACCTTGCGAAGATTGTCATTATCCTCAATTTGGAAGCACCGTGAAGTGTTAAACAACTATGTGCTACCCTGGGACACACTGGATACTATAGGAAGTTCATCAAAAGTTATGCCTAGATAACTGCGTTGATGGAAAAGCTATTGAAAGGAGATGTTACATACTGCTAGAATGATGATTACATGAAGAGTTTGGATGTCCTGAACAGGAAGCTAGCCTCCGCACCGATTTTGGTCTTCCTGAAATGGGACGTGGAATTTCATGTACACGTTGATGCATCATGTATTGAATTGGGAGCCATACTCAAACAGGAGGGAGCGGAGGGTGTGGATTACCTGATCGTGTTTTCAAGTCAAATATTGTCCAAAGCAAAAAAGAACTACTCTACCACCGAATGTGAGGGGTTGGCAATGGTGTACGTGATCTAGAAATACCAACGCTATTTCCTTGGCGGACATTTCAAGATGTATACCGACCATTCCGCGTTGAAATACTTGGTGAACATGCCTGTGTTGGGGGGGGAGCATATGAAGATGGCTTTTCCTATATCAATAATATGATTTTGAGGTCATAGTCAAGCTGGGACGCTTAAATGCAGGACCAAACCACTTATCACGAATTGAGACAAGAGAGGAACCAACAAATTTGGAGGGACTACCTGATGCACAACTCTTTGCAGTATGCGCCACGGATGGACACTTCGAAGAGATAATCCATTTTCTAACAATAGGGACTGTGCCAAAGGAATACTCAATCCAACAGAAGAAGGAATTGGTGGTCTGCGTGGCAAACTTTTCTATCATTGTGGGGCATCTCTATAAAATGGGCAACGATGAGGTATTGTAGAGATACATACCTGAATTTGAATGAGGTCAAATCCTCACAAAAGCACATGGGGTCATTGTAGGAGGGCACTCTATAGGACGTGCACTCGCACAAAAGATTCTTTGCGCAGGGTTATGGTGGCCGATCCTGCACCAGGATTTGAAAGCATATTGTAAGGCCTGCGATATATGTCAAAGGATAGGAAAACCATCACGAAGGTATGAGATGCCACTAAATCCCCAAATGAAATTGCAGCCATTTGAGAAATGGGCAATTGACTTTGTGTGCCTAATCAAACCTTAGGGAAAGACAGGTGTGCACTACATCATCACCACGATGGAGTACCTGACACGATGGGCGGAAGCACAACTAGTCAAGGACTGCATGGCAGCGACGACTACAATTTTTTTGTTCGAAAATGTGTTGACACGATTTGGCTGTCCGAAAATATTAATGAGTGATCGTGGCACACATTTCTTGAATCAAAACCATTAGCATGCTCATGGAAGAATTCTAGGTTTATCACCAGAAAAGTATATTGTACCACCCATAGGC
This sequence comes from Pinus taeda, assembly GCA_000404065.3. Taxonomy (NCBI): domain Eukaryota; kingdom Viridiplantae; phylum Streptophyta; class Pinopsida; order Pinales; family Pinaceae; genus Pinus; species Pinus taeda. The sequence goes on along the minus strand of APFE030273488.1, from coordinate 19,224 downwards.
CAATGGAACAATAGAAGCATTCAATAAAATATTGGAGACTGTGCTGACCAAAGTATGTAACGCACAGCGGGATGACTGGGACCTGCGCGTACCCACTGTGTTATGGGTGTACATGACAACATGTAAGAAATTGATGGGACATACACCATTCCGATTAGTCTATGGTATAGAAGGAGTCATGCCAATGGAATACATCATCCCTAGTTTGTGAATAGCAACACTCATAGGCAAGACAAAACGCGAAGCTTTGGAAGAAAGGCTTGCGCAATTAGAGGAGCTCGAGGAAGAATGATTTCTGGCTGGATTTCACCAGCAGGTACAAAAGCAGTGTGAAAAAGCCTGACACGACCGCCACATCAAGTTGCGCACCTTCAAGGTAAATGACTTAGTGCTATTGTATGATAGCAAGTTTGAAAATTTTCCAAGAAAGTTCAGAATGCATTGGCTAGGACCATATGTTGTAAAAGAGGTCATAGACAGAGGTGCAGTCCAGCTAGTCAAACTTAATGGAGAACCCTTCCCATGAAAAGTAAACAGTAGTCACCTGAAGCCCTACACGAGTGGGCCAGCTATTTGACTAACTGACAGAATCACAGCCTTCGCGACCGAAGGAGTCAGACAAGGGTGCGGGCCTATAAACATAAGCACTAAAAACCTGTACCAAAGAAAGGACATGAGTCAGACATGGATGATGCAGAAGAAACAGAAGAGTGCATACAGCAGATCTCGCAGACTGTCGATCAATGTGATGCGGACCTTAGGGAAGCAAAGGAACAGTTGGAGGGGCTCCATGCCAAGATCGTCGCACCAGCAAAGTGACTCAGGACGAGTCACGATGATTGTGTTGGGGGCCTGTTGGGCATGGAATGCGCCCACAGTAGGTTTTGGGGCTCAAAGCCCAAGTTTTGGTCAAAGATGGTGTATAACTCTACAAATTGCAGGTGCAGAGCACAAAGTGTACAATTGAGTCATGGGGTTGTCCGCCCTAAGCATTGTATCATAAATTAGTGTAAAGCTAGCCTACCTATGGTTCATAGACCATGGGATTGTATAAATAGGGTGAGGCTCTAAGTTGTAAAGGCAGTCACTAAGAGGAAAAATAACAAAGGAATGGTTTGATTTTAGAGTAGAGTTCTAAGTGTCTTGGGTTGTAGTAGTAGGAAGAGGCTCTACCGCTGAGTGTGTAGAGGCCTAGTAGAGTCTGCAGATAAGTGCGTGGATCCCTGCAGCTAAGTGCATAGGGTAGTGTCGAGATTTTAAGCAAGATTGAAGATTAAAAAAAGAGAAGTTGATTCATATTCATGTGTATTTGCTGCGCATTATCTTCTTTATTGTTGTATTCATTTATTTATTATGCATACTATTGTGGTTGATGAATATGTTGTAATAACAATAAATTTTGGACACATAAGCTAAGTAATTGGTTAATAAGCAAGAATATTGGGTATTATACAATTCACGCCCCAAGCAGGGCAGTGCAGAAGCTGCGCCATAGGTCACGAAGGGATCGCAAGTGCACGCATCGATAGGTCAGACCGCGGACCTCCAGAAGCCCATCAGACATACCAAGGGTTTAGAAACCCGGTTCTAGCACCTTCCCATACTACTTAAGGTGAGACCTTAGTCCACGCTCCACGGACTGTTGTCGAAAGGGCCATTAGTACTGGGATTTGCTTGGCTAAGTCACCTCTAAACCTGGGTCAGGCCCCACTAAGACAACATGCTTTTTCTTCTGCTTCTGCTTTGCTTTGTTTTTTGTTTGTTACTTGTTTTGTTTGTAGGTTAGTTTTGCATGAAACCATGTATGACTCTTGAAACAAGCTAGGTGAAGTACAAGGGGCCTTGTACAGCTATCGCTACTTGGTTATCTGTCATCCTGCCTCTGTATGAAGAACTTGTTACTCTTCACCCATGATACATCAATGGAAAATATGTACTATTCAAAGTGAACCTTGGTGAAAACACAATGTTTTCATGCTAACTATTGTCACTTACTCTAGTTAGTTGTTTTTGGGTTAACCCTTGTTACTTGTGACTATTATATGTGTATTCTTTTAGTATTCACTTTATTCAATTAGGTCATCAAGCAATTATACATTCAAGAACATAAATAAACAAGAGACACCAGAGATTAGGCCAATGGCCAGGGAAAAACACACAAGGGGAAAAACCAACAAATCCTTCCTTATAGAATCATTTTCAACAAGACAAATTCAAGTCATAGACAAATGACCAAAACAATAGCAAAATAACCATCCGTCTAGTGCCAATTCGACCCTTCAAGATTCAAGACTAGTCTTCTTTAATTCTATCCAAAACTTACCTTTTGTTCTTTCCAAAGAAACTTTGTATCAATCTTAGGAATGAGCTTCAAACTAACATGGAAACCTATCAAGAACTTCATATGGGTGTATTCCCAAAACCTTGCTTGAAGGAGAGATAAATACTTTGTATTACTTCATGTAGAACTTCAAAGATATGGGAATTTGATTTGATCCATGAAATAATGTGAGTAGGCCTAATATATAACCCTTTGTTCATGTGAAACAATGCCACTTTAGCTGACCTGACAAATATTCTTGATGGGCCGACTTGGCCTACTTTAGAGAAAAAATGCAAATTTTCTTTCTTACAAAATTTTTCTTTTGACACATAAAATATTTTTGACTCTATCATGAAGGACATGCTTAAAAAATTATGACAAACTATACATTATGAAGACCGAACCTAGTCACAATTTCAACAATACAACCCCTATTTTACCATAATCCACTAGAAGGAAGTGACAACCTCCTAAAGAAAGCTACAACTTCCTTCCCTAGCACCACCCTTTATAATAAAAATAAAACAAAAACTCTTGGGCTCCCATACTAGGGACAATGGCCCACTTATAATAATGCTCAATCTTCTTCACCCAATCACTAACATGACTCTTTCACTGCAACCATGTCATTGAACATTCACTGCTTACATTCATTCACATTTTTTTTGTTACCGCAACTCTTGCTCTTAAGCTGCTTCCACAGGAACTAACCAATGTGACACTAGGCTTCTCTATGGCCTACTTCTACTAGTCTCAAATTTGATTTTAGAAAACATAGACTCATCACACTATCACCATGAACATCAGGTTTGGTCCTTTGTCATGTCCAATATGTAAGATGATATATAACTTACTTTTAATAGATAATCTATAAATATATTTAGGAATATACAATCCAAAAGAAGGAGACTGACTCATGCCACTATCAGTTACTTAGACAATCTTTAATACGGTCTTATATAAGCGATGAGAACAAACCTAGCTTTTTTTATGTTACCATTGAACGAACTGATTAGGATGAGTCATATAACTAGCCTTTATCTAACTCATATTTCCTCAACCTCAAGGCTTGGAAAACCTCAATCCTTAGAACTCAAATTTCCTTAGACTTCCTAGAATTTGGATTTCTTTTGACACATAAAATATTTTTGACTCTATCATGAAGGACATGCTTAACAAATTATGACAAACTATACATTATGAAGACCAAACCTAGTAATAATTTCAACAATACAACCCCTATTTTACCATCATCCACTAGAAGGTGGTGACAACCTCCTAAAGGAAGCTACAACTTCCTTCCCTAGCACCACCCTTTATAATAAAAATAAAACAAAAACTCTTGGGCTCCCATACTAGGGACAATGGCCCACTTACAACAATGCTCAATCCTCTTCAACCAATCACTAACATGACTCTTTCACTGCAACCATGTCATTGAACATTCATTGCTTACATTCATTCACAATTTCTTTGTTACTGCAACTCTTGTTCTTAAGCTGCTTCCACAAGAACTAACCAATGTGACACTAGGTTGCTCTATGGCCTACTTCTACTAGTCTCAAATTTGATTTTAGAAAACATAGACTCGTCACACTATCACCATGAACATCAGATTTGGTCCTTTGTCATGTCCAATATGTAAGATGCTATATAACTTACTTTTAATAGATAATCTATAAATATATTTAGGAATATACAATCCAAAAGAAGGAGACTGACTCATGCCACTATCAGTTACTTAAACAATCTTTAATACGGTCTTATATAAGCAATGAGAACAAACCTAACTTTTTTTATGTTACCATTGAACGAACTGATTAGGATGAGTCATATAACTAGCCTTTATCTACCGCATATTTCCTCAACCTCAAGGCTTGGACTACCTCAATCCTTAGAACTCAAATTTCCTTAGACTTCCTAGAATTTGGACTGCCTCAAAAATCTCAGAACTTAAAATGCCTCATACTTCTTAGATCTTGAACTACCTCAAAATTCTTAGATATTAAACTACCTCAAACTTCCTCAACCTTAGACTACCTTAGAATTCCTAAAAATCAAACTTCCTTAGAAATTTGCCTCAAAGATTACTTAGATATGGCCTTAGAACAAGCCTTGGTTTAGACTATTCAAGAACTTGATCTGCCTCAAAAAAACCTCAAGATTGGATCTTATTTAGGAGCTCACATTTGCAAAATAAATCAAAAAAATAAATATGCCCAACACACAAAGAAATGCTCAATGGAAATCACAAACTTTTGCTTTAGATCAAAGAATTACTTGCTCCATTAGCATTTATCCTCACTCTTCATATCAAAATATTTTTTCCTTTTAAACATTGCACTGCTTCTTAGATATATTTATTGCAGATGCTCCAAAATCATGAGCTTGAATGACCACGACTAGGGTGAATTTATATTGTTTGGAAACGAGCCCTATATTGGAGCCGGCCTAAACCAATGGGCAATAAAAAAATTTCCATCAAGTCGACCTATTAAGAGGAGGATTAGAACACTTTAAAAAATCATTTTTTGTCTTTCACAAATCTCCTTTCGAGGTTGACTAGGACACATGAATTTAGCCTAGATTAAATTATAATTTTGACCTCCTTTAATGAAATAATGAGGGCATGAACTTGTGGGACAAGAGTCAGTGATACACCCATCCATTTGGGGCACCGAACTTCAAACATTAATATCTTTTCAACCAAGAGGACCCACAAGGCATACCACCTATCAAATGAAATAGCTTGAGGAAGGCTATCAATCCAGATGGTCTTATGTCCAAATTCATTGTCTTTTTATTCATATCATCAAACAAATGTTAGCTCCATTCACCCTTTGACATCAATGCCAATTTCTTCCAATAGTACCCCACTTTCTTTACCAATAATTATTCTTATTTACTATTTTAATCATTATTTTACCTTTGAATTGAGATTTATATCTTATTTCTATTAATCAATTGTCGAACATATATTATTTTACTTTTAATTATTTATTTGTCTAATAACTATTTCCTTTTTTTACTTTTCTCGTTAACTCTCTATGTCCCTCTCTCATTTAATCTTGTGGCCTAAGCATATTTTCTTCATTATCTTGTCTTAATGATGAACCACATTAGTTGGTACGAAATCTTGATAGGAATAAATCTTAATGCGATGGACATTAGAGGAAATTTTATCCTAAAATTGGCCTCCTAAGGAAAAATAATAAAATAACAGTTAAAATAATAAAATCAGAATTATGAATTTTGGAGGGAAAAGAAAAAAACTATTTTTTTAATTATATGTTTGGCTTATCTCCTTATAGGTTTACTCAAATTTCAAATGTATACACTTGTTGGATGCATAGTTAAATTCCACATCCAATAAGTACTCGTTATGCATACTTTTGAGAAGACCCACATTGATAAAAATTGAAGATACACTAAAAATTTGTGATCGACAAGCATTTTTAATGTATTTTCATTTTTTTATCAATGTGGGTTTTGTCAAAAGTATGCATAATGTGTACTTGTTGCATGTGGAATCTAATTCCACGCCTAACTAGTGTCTGCACTTGAAATTTGGGTCAACCTACAAGGAGATAAGCAAAAAATACAATTATAAAAAAAGTAGTTTTTCTTTTTTTCCATCCAAAATATTTAGATGTACCTATTTTTAAATTTAAAGGATTTTGATTGGTTTACATATTATGACATGGAAATTACATGAAAATTTCATGGGAACTTTTAGGCTGAAATTTCCTCTAATGGGATCCGAAAGAAGAATCTCTAAACAACTCTCTTCGCAGAAGCCTCATTTCGCAAAAAATATTAGGAATGTTAAAATTGAATTTTTTTTTTTAAATAATTTCATTATTTTTTAATTTATGCCCATTGGACATTATCCTCTAATTGGCCTCATTTAGGTTATATTTCCAACACCTCAATGGCATGGTCTATGTTTACTAAAATATCAAGTTGTGGGTGAGGTAGAAAAACAAAGTACTCGGCATAGATGTCATTTCAACATATGTGCTTGACACGATGTTTCCATCAATGGTGGAGACCAAGAAGCATGTCATGGAAGAACTTAAGTGGTTGGGGCATGATGTTGAGAATTTAGAGGAGGAAGAAGAGGATGTTCCACATCCAAGAGATAGAATTAGATAAGGGGGAAGGCATTGAAAGTGTGTTGTAGCTAGTGCCACCACCTCCACATAAACAAGCAACTAGGGGAAGAGGAAAAAAACATCCCATTTTATCTTCTACCTTATCCCAAAGAATTCCTCTTAGATAGGTGGGTTTATTATGTCTTACTATGTGAATGTGTCATCCCATCAATGCTAGTTAATAAATATAGGGATGGATGTTCCTAACAGGGCTTCCTTACTGGTGGAGAAAAATATTCCATAAATAGCTCACACTATTTCCCTTCTTTGCCCCACCTTCTATTCATTACTACTAGGTTGCAACTTCCATCTTAATCTCATTCTCAACTTATCCACTTACTACTGTTACAAGAATAATTCCAATGGTAACCTTTGTTATAATAAGGGTAGAGGGAATTATTAATATCTTAGTGAATCATGATTAATCTTAGAGTATCTAGGTATATCATGATGATCATCCCATGAGATATATTTATTTATGTTTTGGTGTAATTTTCTATTATCATATCAAGACTTATAACTCGGGACATATATCATATTTCAATATTGATGTCAAATGTATCATTTGATATATTATATATTTTAAATTCATATTTATGTGAAAATGTGTTTGTTTGATGTCCCCAGCAAATGAGACCACTTGAAGAAATTTTATTAATGCAAAAGAAAAAGTGTACAAGAGAGGGTTCTCACAATTGATAATTAGCAATGACCCTTCATGCTCTATAATAGAGATCATGGACCAATCACGTGCTAAGTCACAGATCAATAGAAGATAGTATCGAGGAGAATATGAGCCATCAAATCACTTTATATCTATAACATATTTTTATGTCGGATTAAAATGCAATAATGAATACTAAAGAAACAAACTTTTACCTAATAGACACGTTAGACCAAGTTGAACTTAACTAACTCGTGTGTGTTTAAATATCCTAACATCGCCCTTTAAGAACAACTTGGGATAGGATTCAAGGATTTACAAAGGTGACACAATAGGAGAAGGAAGAATCCGCTAGAGCCTATCTCCCCTTAATGACAACTCTTGAAATGCTAACATAGGTTGAAGTTTAGAAAACTTCGCTTTTGTAAGAGACTTTATGAAAATGTTTGAACTTGATCATTTTTAGCGGAAAAGAGAACTTTGATAACTCAATCGTGACTGAGGTTTCTAATGAAGTTCATTTGTAGCTCAAAGTGTTTGTTGCATTGATGTTGAATTGGATATTTGGAAAGCTTGATGGAAATCTAATTGTTGCATCAGAGTGTGGCTAGGTGTTGTTGTTTGAATCCAAACTCTAAAAGGATCTATTGAAGCCACAAGACTTCTTGACTTGTATTAACCATTGTTGATACTATGCATCTATTGACTAAATAGAAATAACTTGTTGCTCCTGCAAACCCAAGTGACAAGTATATAACCAAGACTAAAAACGTAACCTACAGTAAATTGTTGATCATTAGGGTCGCTAGCCTAATCTGAATTAGTGGAACCAACCACCAAAGGAATCCCCTTGAATTGTAATGTCCCCAAACTAAATTATACATTGAATATACCAAAGTATCATTTTTTCTACTTGTTAATCATTTTCATGGGGTGTTTGCATATGTTAAGCAATAACAACAACAACAAAGGAAATATCTAGACAAGTACGATTCAAATATAAGAGGCTACCAACTAACTCATGGTACAAAGTGATATCAATTATGGGTGTAGTGTAGGTGCTAGCAAGTTTGAATCCAAGTTGAAAAGGAGAAGGGCCAATTCACAATCATCCATGTGAATTCAGTGAAGAAGGTCACATGCATACATAGATTGACAAAGATAAACTCCTTCCTTGGTATGAAATACTCGGCGACCATTGAAATAATGTAAATATCTTAAGTTTGTCACTTCAAACTTCTTCTTAAGGATCGATTTCACATGGGTTAAAATTTTAGGGTCACTACCAGTGATGATATGGTCACCACCATAAAGAAGAAGGATTATGAGATGGCTTCCTACCTTCTTGTTGTAGACATTGGGGCTAAAGTGACATCTTGAGAAGTCAGTGTTAAGAAGAAATTTATAAATTTTTGCATTACCAAGCTCAAGGAGCTTATTTAACACCATAGAGATATTTCTCAAGGCGACAAACAAGGTTGGAGTCACTTTGGACATAGACAGGAGGTTGTTCCATGTAGATTTATTCCTGTAGATTCCCATGAAAGAAGGCATATTCAACATCCATTTGATCAACCTCCCATCCATGTGAGGTAGCAAGATCTAGCACAAGATGGATCAAATTCATTTTGGTGATATGGGTAATGTTTCATTGTATTCAATTCCTTCAACTTGAAAGAATCCTTTAGCAACTGATTGGACCTTATGTCTTTCAACACTACCATTTGATGCATACTTAGTTATATACACCCATTTACATCTAACAAGTTTTCTTCCTTTTGGAAGAGGAAAAGTTCCCAAGAATTTGTCATCATTATGGAATGATATTCTTCATCCATCATCATTTTGTAAGCTTGATGCGTGAAGTTTCTGGTGGTGTGAATGTATGTATTTTGATTTAAAGATAATTCACATGTTCATTTAATTATCATCTAGGGTTTGTTAACTTGCGAGGACTTTGTGTTGTATGCACAAGTACAAACGTTCCTACCAAGTGTTATGCCCATACATGAAACCTACAGGTGGCAAAAATCAAGATTTAGCCAAGTTAAATTACTTAATTGGTGCATCCATAAGTTCACCCAAAAGATGGAGTTCAAATCTTAAAATAAATACCCCAATTACAAACAATATTTCCTACCAAGGTCTAATTTTGCAACGCCTTCTACAATTCTACAATGGTCTGCTGATTTCATGGCAAGAACTACCAATTTTGTAGTAATGGAGTGACCATCTATGCAATCACATTGATGCAAACAATTTGGCCCATAAAGGTAAAGAAAGAGTTTTGACATCATCTATACTAAACACACCACAAAAATCACTTCGATCGATCATATCCACTGAACAATAATCAAACCAAATACTATAAGAAATAAACACATACACATATCCTTGAAATAAAACATGTGTGCAAGGCCTCACCTTGAGCGGCCCCAACCCAAGGATCAACCTATGCCTAGTGCTCAAATTACAACAACATGCTTAATGGGATAAAACGTCCATCCATGGGAATTATATTATCAAGCAAAACTATAATAGAGTCTCGACAGTTATATCCATCCATCACGAGTTTATAAATATATATAGATGGCAGAGGAATCCATGTCCCAACAACTAATTAAAACCAGAGTTTACATTATCCAAGTAGCTCACCCCTATTTCTAAAACAAGACCAGACGCACACAACATAGTTACATATGAAATTGAATGAGAGACTGGGTGACACAAAAATTGTTGCACATCAAGGTATCTCGGTTGTTAAATCATTACATTATAGGACACAAATCACCCCTTTCAGCTGGAAAGAGATAGGAGAACCAACTGATTGTTCTGATTGCAATATGAACAACAACTTGGAAAAGATGCCAATGCCCTCGCACACATTCATTACTATGATGCTAACTTTTGAGGAAAGATGTTCTTAGTTGTTACTTTCTTCTAGTTCCTTGTTGGTTTGTATATGCCTTCGGTCCCTAAATAATAGGTAAATAATTGGTCTTGGACAATATGTGTTATACCCCCTCACCCGGCCCCCATTTTTTGAATTTTCTTCATATAGCAGAGGATTTTTGTTCTTGTATGTGGGGAGGGATTTTAAACTCTAGAAAAACAAAATGGGATTAAAAAAAGCAAATCAAGGTCAAGGCATATTCAAGGGGGGATTTGAAGAGGAGATCAGGAGGACTGGTGCAAATAATAACAGAGTTTGAAGCGCTTTTTTCTGACAGAAGATGAGCTCAAAGACCACATCAAACTCATTCAGCCAGAACGTGCTCTAGAAGATCTTTCCAGTGGCATACAGAAGTTTAAAGCTGGCCTCCCATATCGTGAGAGAGTGCCAGTCAAAGTTGGCGCCCACAAGTCAAAGATTGCAGAACTAAAAGGCATTTGGGTGAACTTTTTTGCACGTAGGCAAAGCCTCTATGCGAAGCTTCAGGCAGACGTGGTCGACAGGTTAGCAACGTAAAACAACTTTACTGGTCATTGGTGGATCCCACCCGGCGAAGTGTTAAGAGCGAAAGAAATAAAGCGTTAGGATGTTTTGAGCGGGCGAGGTCCACCCGATAGAGTTACCCCGACTTAATGTTAGGAGCACATAATGTTAAGAACCAAGAGAGGTGTACTAGGATGATGTCATCCCAATGTTCATACCCTGGAGGGTTCACCCTTGAGATTTCAATAATGGCACAAGAGTTGTAGTGTCAGGATTGAACAGAGTGGGTGGAGCCCACCTAGATATGATATCCTGGAAGAAAAATAAAGAGGCAATGCAACAAAGGGGAGCCATCCTGAACGGTTTTGGAAAAAAAACAAAGAAAAAGTCCGATTAGGCCAAAAGTGAATTAACAAAGGAAAAGGTAGAAAAACAGGCCTCAGAGGACCCTTTCTCTCTCCTCCAATAAAGGATAGACAGCGCCTAATGATTGGCCCAGACAACAAAATACTGTGATGTCAACACTAGCCAATAGGAGGTGGACACGTGGCATGCAAATATGGAATTTTTGGGCACCAAAGTGGCCATTCTCTGAATGAAAACTGTCACCACTGAAATGTCGACACATAGCAGGCGTGACATCATGGTGATGTCATCTTGGAGAGATCAGCCTGGAGAATTTAATTGGTGGTGGTGTTAGGACACAGTGGTAGTGGAAAGAGAAAAAGCCAATAAACAGAGGGTCAGGTGGACCCTACCGGCCAACTCATCCTGGCAGTGTATCCCGGAGCGACAAATGGAGAATACTTTAAATGAGGGAAAAGGTGTCCACCTCCACATTGAAAGGGAAAGTTAATCGACAAGCAGCTACGGGGGCGGATCACTGTCTATCCGACAACCGCTGGCCCCGGTAAGTGTTCCAATGAAAAAATTAGCTAAATGGATAAGTCAATGCTAATCCCTAGCATGGTCAATGTCAACTGTTAGGTCTTGCCAATCAACAGCCATGATTGACTCCTGGGGGGTTGAGCCTTGCTCCCAACATTGTTCATTCACCTCGTCGAAGTGTGTGAGGACCACACCCGCCACCAAAGTGAGAACATAACGACGACTTCAGCAAGCGAGTTTGATTTTTTATAGGGTTGATGGCCTTCTCTCCTCCACTTCTTGTCCAATGTGATGGCTCCATGTGTCTCCCATCCACACGCCATGCCACCATACTCCCCACCTATATAGTCACCACCTGCTTTTCGTTAGTATTCAAATTTTAATTTGTTTCAACGATGTCCTCTGTCACCCATCCTATGCTCTACCCATTCAACCATCAACTAGTGTAGAGAACCTCCAATGCCACCACACCAAATCACGTCCACCTACCATGGATTTTAATCCCGATGAGTGAAAGGTAATGCCATAAAAGAAGGTCCAGCTCCAAAAAATGGTCAATTTAAGCAGATAGAGGAAGAAAATGACATGTGAATTGACAGGTAACTATGGGAGGAATTCAATGGCAGAGGTGTGGCCAACTCATCAACCCATCATGAACCTAAATAATGGAACCTGAGTCCACCTTATGAAATCAAAGGAATTGGAAATGGATATATTTTGTTCTGTCAATTATGACAACTCATGATTTTCATGTTTTGTAAATATTTCATTTCAAGAAGGAATCAAAACATGTTCTGTAATGATTAGGACAGTTAGGATAGTCGCACACTCATACAATTGTGTAGTTCAGACACCTGTAGCATTCGAAGATATTTTTTTAATTTGTTCTTATTTTGGTTCTCCCTATAAAAAGGGAGGAAAGACTCATTAGTAGGGCATCTGTATTTTCAGGTTCTGAATTTTTCGGTTTCGGTGGTTTGTTTTCCTTGTTATAGATGCTATAATTACTTTGCAAATTTAGCAAGTTTGGGCCTGTGACACGTATTTCATTCTTGTAGATTAATGAAGAAGTTGTTGGTCATTCCAATCATTGGGATATGTAGTATGTGTTCTACCTTTGTGTGTCACTTCATGTGTGTTTTTCTCCTTCAGAAATTGTGTAATTGTAGTTGCTAAATTCACTCTTAAATCACATATTTACTTATGTTATGTTGCAGGAGACAATAACTTTGATATTGCAGGTTTACCTATGTTATGTGATAGCAGATGATACCTCTGAGATTGCATATTTACCTATGTTATGTGATAACATATGGTACCTGTGTGACTGCAGATTTACCTATGTCATGACATAACATATAGTACCTGTGAGATATTGAGGTAAAAGCCTTAAAATGCACTCCATAATTTTTGCACCTCATTTCCTTTACCTTTTCATAATTCTACTGGGATTTAGTGCATAGAATTTTGTGTCTGTCCAACCCTTTGCACTAGGTTTCTTCATTATATTTCTTCTTTCCACCTTTACTGCAACGACCAATCAAGTCGCATTCTCTGTGTGTAGGCCAACAAATCTAAACATTTACTCTTGGGAATGATATATTGTTTATACTTATATTGAATCTACCTCTGAGTAGGGTAATTGAATCAGACTTAACTCATTTCACATTTATCTCTTGAGCAGCAATGATTCATCTTCAAGAGAGACTAAGATGTCCTAGGCACTGACCCTTCTCCTCAACCTGGGGGTTGTCTCTAGGAGCTACAACATCTTCTGGCGCCATTATCAAGGAATGAATTAGAATATATTTCCTTCAGTAGAAATTTGTGCATTCCTCTGTCAGTGAGCAAAAGAAGTGTCGGTTGAGATCTCTCACCTAAAGCGGTTTCAAAATGGATCTTCTTGAATTCTTAGCCAAAAAAAAATTCCCACTAGATTTTTCTTCTGTCATTGGTTATCCTCATCATGTACCTCCATTTCAAGAATGGTATACCTATTTGCCTAGTTTCAGTGGAAGCACAAATGAAATCCCAACCCAACACCTTAAGGATTTTCATGAAACATAGAGCAATAGGGTATTGTCCATGAAGATGTGAAAATGAAGTTGTTCATGTATTCTTTGGAAAAGGACACTAGGGCTTGGTAAGAAACCCTACCTCATTGCAACATATCTTCTTTGAAGAGATTTCACATAGCATTTAGTTATTTTTGCAAACTTATATATCCATCGGATTCTTTGCTTGAATATTGCTATGAAAAATTTAATGTTGAAAATCTTTCTAACACTGATGATGTTGTTGAAGATATTTGTGGAGATTAACTCCAAGAAAACATGAACCTGGATCAAGAAGGTTTTCCCAATAATCAAGAAAAGGAAGAAGGAGAGATTGTTAAGCTGCAAACAAACCCTCAAAGATCATATTTTTTTGAATTTGATGGTTCTCCTTTACATGATTTGTATGATTCATATGGGAAATTGGGTGTTGTAAAACCACAAAAACCCTAGTCATGGGAAGCTGCACAAAAAGAGGAAGCTAACAATGGGCCCAGTTTATCAATTACATCTTTCATATGGTGAACAAGTTATGAGCATATACCAAAGACAACCATTAGAAGAAAATTATTTCCATCAAATAAAGGTAGTTTCTTCTTCTCAGGAGGACATGATTGTTGTGTATTCTCAAAAATATTTTCTTATGGGACAATGGCAAGAAAATGACCAGCAACAACTTTTTCAATAAGAGACCAAAATTAAAGAACCAATTGCAGTGTCTGTGCTTTCCTTTTGTAGAAGGATTCCTGTATGGAAATTGTTCAAGAAAGGGAGGAACTTGCAAATTTATCTCATCAATTTTGTGATCGAGTAGCTCACCATATGGAAGCCTTCTTTAGTCAAACAAATTTTAGTTTTGGGGAATGTGCAAAAAAAATTATCTGAAAATTTTATATGGCACATGCCAATTTTAATTTTTGAATTTTAGTAGCACGAAAGTACATGGTCTAGTACTCAAATGCTAGCCTAGTACCACTAGAAAGTGGATTCCACTTGAGTGGATTTAGTGTTGTTTATAGGTAGGACCTATACATAAATAATCTTGGGTATTGAACATTTCATTTTTAGTTGCAATTTTTCAGTTTAAGTTTTTTAGATGGTGAATAAGGGAAGCAGTCCCAGTTGAAAGCAATTTTGAAAGATTTCAGAATTTAGTTTTCTGACTTGAATTTTGACTCCATGCCCAATGGTAAAGGCTACTAGTCTATAGGTTCTTAGCACCTTTCCAGCAAGGCACTATCCCTAGTTGGAGTCGATGTTGTACCCCCTCACCACCCTTTTTGAATTTTCTTCATATAGTAGAGGATATTTGTCCTTGTATGCAAGGAGGGACTGCAAACTCCTCCAAAAAAAAATGGGATTAAAAAAAGAAAAGCAAGGCCAAGGAATATTCAAGGGGGAATCTAAAAAGGAGATCAGGAGGGGTGTGTAAAGAATAACAGAATTTGAAGCAATTTTTATGGCAAAAGATGAGCTCAAAGACCGGATTGGACACATCCAACTAGAAATTTCTCTAGAAGAGCTTTTCGGTGGTCTGCAAAAGATTGAAAATGACCTCTCAGATCGTGAGATAGAGTCATTCAAATTTGGTGCCCATAAGTCAAATATTGCATAAATAAATTTGGGTGAACTTTTGGTGCATAGCCAAAGTTGGCTTAAGTGCCAATTTCGATGACAAGGATGGAAAAGCCTCTACACAAAGATTTGGGAAAACGTGGCCGACACGTTAGCAGTGGAAAACAACTTTATTAGTCATTGGTCGAGCCCACTCGGTGGGTTTATCCTGGCAGAGTGTTAAGAGCGAAAAAAAATAAATAAATAAATAAAGTGTTGGGATGTTTTGAGCGAGGGTAGTACACCCAACAAAATTACCCTAGCAGAATGTTAGGGGTGTGCATTGTTAAGCATCGAGAGAAGAGGGCTAGGATGACATCATCCCCACGGTTATACCTTGCAGGGTTCACCCTGGAGATTTCAACAATGGTGCAAGAGTTGTAGCATAAGTGTGGAATAAAGCGGGTGGAGCCCACACAGCTATGAAAGCCCAAAAGAAAAATAAAGAGGCAGTGCAATAGAGGGGAGCCAACCCGGAGGATTTTGGCAGAAAAATAAAGCAAAAGGTTGGTTAGGCAAAAAATGAATTAAAAAAGGAAAAGGTAACAAAATAGGCCTTAAAGGACCCTTTCTCTATCCTCCAACAGAAGACAGGTGGTAGCTCGAGATTGCCCCAGACAACAAAGTACGGTGATGTTAGCACTACACAATAGGAGGTCGACACATGGCATGTAAATGTGGAATTTTTGGGCACCCAAGTGGCCCTTTTTTGAATGAAAAGTGTCACCACTCAGAGGTCGACACATGGAAGGAGTGACATCATCCTTGAGGGATAAGCCTAGAGAATTCAAATGGTGGTGGTGCCAAGTTGTAGAGTGTCAGGACACAGTGCTAGTGGACAAAGAAAAATCCAATAAACAGAGGTTCGGGCTAACCCTACTGGCCAGCTCATCCCGATGGTGCATCCTGGAGCGATAGATGAAGAATACTTTAAACGAGGGAAAAGGTGTCCACCTCCACATTGAAAGGAAAAGTTAATTGACAAGCAACTATGGGGGCATATCACTGTCTATCCTACAACCATCAGCCCTAGTAAGCATTCCCAAAGAGAAATTAACTCAGCAGATAAGTTGACGCTAACCCCCAGAATCGCCAACTCCAATTATCGGGTCTTGTCGATCAACGACTAATATTGCCTCTAGGGGAGTCGAGCCTTACTCCCAACATTATTCATTTACCTCATTGAAGTGTGTGGGGACCATACCTACCACCAAATTGCCAACACAATGACGACTTTAGCAAGTGAGCATGAATTTTTGCAGGTTCGAGGGCCTTCCCTCCTCCACTTCCCATCCACATGTCATGCCACCATACTCCCCACCTATATAGTCACCACCTGCATGCCATTAGTGTTCAAATTTTAATTTGTTTCAATAGTGTCCTCTGTCACCCATCCTATGCTCGACCATGTTCAACCATCAGCTGATGCAGAGCACCTCTAACATCACCACACCAAATCACGCCCACCCACCATGGATTTTAATCCTGATGGGTGAAAGGTAACACCATACAAGAAGGGCCAACTCTAAAAAAGGGGCAGTTTAAGCAGTTAAAGGGAGAAAACGAAATGTGAATTGGAAGGTAGTTGTGGGAGGAATATAATGGCAGAGGTGTGGCCAGATCATCAACCCACCACAAACCTAGATAATGGAGCCTAAGTCCACCTTAGGAAATTAGAGGAATAGGAAATGGAGATATTTGTTGTGTCAATTATGACACCTCATGCTTTTCATGTTTTGTAAATATTTCATTTCAAGAAGGAATGAAAATATGTTATGTAATCATTAGGACAGTTAAGCCAATCGCACGCTCAAATGATTGTGTAACAATTGTAGCATTCGAATATATTTTTCTAAGTTGTTCTTATTTTGGTTCTCCCTATCAAAAATGAGGAAAGACTCATTAGTGGGGGTTCTCGATTTTCAAGTTTTAGATTTTTCGTTTCCCATGGTTTGTTTTTCCTATTCCAGAGGTTGTAATTGTTTTGCAAATTTCGCAAGTTTTGTGACATGTATTTCATTCTTGTATATTAATGAATAAGTTCCTGATGATTCCAAGCATTGCGATATGTTGTATGTATTCTACATTTGTGTGTCACTTCCTGTGTGCTTTTCTCCTTCATAAATTGTGTAATTGTAGTTATTGGATTCATTCTTAAATCACAGATTTACTTAAAAAAAGAATAATTCTATTATATAGAACCTTGAAAATAAAGAGATAACTTTTAGATTTAGATATAAAGGAGGATTGGCGGTGAAATAGCAGTTAGGAAAAAGGCGGAATCGGAATCACAACTAGTTGTAATATCTCAGTCGCTCTAGCGAGACGGTCAAAAAGTGTTACGATTGGGTTGTGATCCCAAACACGTATATTTACTCTTACAGGATTCTAATACCACAATATGATACTTTACAATCAAGGAATCATTTGAGAATGCCCGAAGATGTAATTCACAAGGGTTAGGAGGGGGGATTGTGTGGAAGCGGGGTCCACCCGCAGAGCCGGGTGTGGAGGATATGTGGTGGAGAAACTGTAAAGTTGTTAAAAGAATTAAATGCATTTTTACGATATATATTATATTATTCGATGTACCTGTGAGATTGTAGATTTACCTATGTTATCTGATGGTCCCTGTGAGATTGCATATTTACCTATGTTATCTGATGGTACCTGTGAGTTGAAAGCCTTAAAATGCACTTCATAATTTATGCACCTCATTTCCTTTATCCTTTCATGATTCTACTAGGATTTAGTGCATAGGATTTTGTGTCCGTCCAATCCTTTGCACTGGCTTTCTTCATTATATTTCTTCTTTCCACCTTTACTGCAATGACCAATCAAGTAACATTCTCCATGTGTAAGCCACCAAATCTGAAAATTTACTCTTGGAAATGATATATTGTTTATATATCTATAATTATAATATTATATATATATAATATATAAATATAATATATATATATCTATATATAGAGAGAGAAGAGAGAAATTGCCTCTAAGTAGAGTAATTGAACTAGACTTAACTCATTTTACATTTATCTCTTGAGCAACACTGATTCATCTTCAAGAAAGACTAAGTTGTCCTAGGCACTGACCCTTCTCCTCAACCCAGAGGTTGTCTCTAGGAGCGACAAAAATATGGATCAATGCTTCCATTTTATTCCAGTATATATATATATATATATTACTAAAGCATTATGCTACTCCTTAACTAATTTCTAGTTCTATTCTATAACATAAGACAGAAAACTAATGAAACATGCAGTGTACCTTTAGTAGCCTATGTTATCATAGGATTAATAGTATTTGATAACAAAAAGGAGAGGAATTAGTCAAAATAAGGGAGATGATTATGTAGCAAAAAAAATCAAATTTGCAGTTTGTCACAGCCCCCTGTCGTTTCTGATGCATGTCCTAATGCATCTCATCCTCCCCTTTAGGGAGTCCTATGTGTAAATTGCTCCAGGAATAAGACGGATGACCAAATTCCACTAGATAATAGTAATCAAGGAAATGTTATAGTTCTTTCCAACGTGTTTGCTCTTCCATCTCATCCCAATGGACAAGTGTTTGGTAGTGTCTACTAGGACACCAGAGAATTGGGAAATGGGACCTTGAACTTATCAACCGAGCCCCATATGTCAATAAAGAAATGGCATAGAAATATGCTATATTAAGTGCCAAGTAGAAATAAGGGTATCCTAATGGAAATCTTCACTAAAGATGCTCTGAAAGAGCATTACATGTTTTTTGCAATTAACATAACATTACAAGTTTCAGCTCAAGCTACCTCCTAGTACTCCATAACACTACAACAAAACAGGCAATTTGCGCCAGATTTAACACCAGATTTTAGTGCATTTTTTTCTCAATTGGGATGAGCAGCCTGGCGCTAAATCTGGCTCTATTGTACAATTTTTAAAGCGTCCTTTTTTGCACCAAATTTTGCATCTTTTTTACGCCAAATTTTCCATCATATTTTGCACCAATATTTTCATTTGGTTTTATCACAGGTTTTGCTTCTAGTTTTGTGCCATTTTTTGCATCTATTTTTGCATCATTTTTTGCTTCCTCTTTTGTGGCATTCTTTG
>APFE030273475.1:0-11498 GCA_000404065.3 Pinus taeda | reverse complement strand
ATTCATACAAATGAGCGCTAGCGAGTGATGGCTGAGATTATCTACTACAAGGTGTGCATATTCTTGGTTCCCAACTCACTATCCAGGGAGTGGATACTTCATGTAGCCCATGATTCTCCATTGTCAGGGCATCAAGGGTTCAGGAATACCTACATGGCAGCGAGAGAGCGCTTCACATGGAACGGCCTCAAGGGGGACGTTTTGTAGTATGTACAAGAGTGTGAAGCCTATAAGAGGAACAAGGGGGAGTTGACTCATCCAGCCGGGTTGTTGCAGCCTCTCCCCTTCCTAAGGGGAAATGGGAGAGTATCTCCATGGATTTCATCACAGGGTTTCCAGCAGTGTAGGGCAAGGATTATATCTATGTGGTGGTCAACCGGCTAACCAAATTGTTGATTTGGGGTAGCATCAGATGTGCTCTGGCCACGAAAATTGGTGGAGAGGCTAAAGCACATGAGATCTCCAATACCCAAAAATGGTTTGGGCAGATTCTAAACAGTTTGGGAGATATTTAAATAACAAATATTTTTAATGGAGTCCCTAAGACTGAACTTAGGGAAAATAAAATATTAATGTGAATTAATATAAAGTTGTGTTAGAAGGGTCCAAAAGTCATGGATCAAGCCAGAGTTAATCTTAGCCGTTGATTAGGGACTTAATCTCGGTCGTTGAATTGTCAACGAGAAAAGTATAAGAGGAGGGTTGAGGGTCACTTGGAGAACACACCGAGTTGATCAAGAATTCGATTTATTGGGGCAAGGCTTACTGAGGAAATCGAAGGAGTAATAAAAGTTGCAACTGAGGGGCAATGAATACAGAAGCAGATAGGCAGAGAGGGTACCAGGACCATCAGCGCAGAAGCTGGGAGAGAGGGACGCAGAGCCAGCTAAAGGCCACGCAGAGTCGATCAGGGCCCACGCAAAGGCAGCCAGGAGTTACACAGTGCCAAAGAGAGCCAGCGTGGGTGATGCAGAGGCTCTAGAGGTTGACGCAATGCCTCCAGAGGTTGACGGCGGGCGAGTTGGGATGACGCTGGGCTAGAGAGGTTGACACAATCCCTAGAGGCAGACGTTGGAGATTTCGTGGGGCAGATTGGAGTTGAGAGTTGTGGGATTGTTCATCCGAGGTTTTAGCCGAAATATCTATCTCCGACTGAGAGGTACTAATGTCGAGATCATTCTCTGTTGGGTAAGCAGGTTTGGCACCTAGATTGTATTTTGAAACTACTTAATAATAAAAACCCTCAGATAGCTACACCGATTTTCCCGCATTGGGTTTTTCCGGGGACATTGGTCCAAAAACAACAGTGTCACTTGTGTGCTTGTTTTTACCTTGAATTGATGATCTGTAATGTGTTGAGCATGTACTTGTATTTATTTTCAATATTTACATGGTAAATAACTTGTTAATTAAACAGAACAAGTAGGCAGAAATAAATCAGAAAGTACATGAAGGATTTCTAACAGTTGGACTTAGAAATTCCAACATGGTATCAAAGAGTGGTTATAGATCACAAGATAACAGAGGACATCAGCCGAGCAGAGCAGCAGCAGCAGAAACAGCTATCTCGAGTGACAGAAGTTGTTCGGGTTCCTAGTCGAGAAGCAGCAATGAAGGGGTGACGCAGTGCTTGTGTCCTCAAGTTTGAGTCAAGAGGAGGATCAACACAGTGGCAGAAGGGAGCAGACCTGATCTACACAGTGCCCGGTCATCTTTCTCAGTCAGGAAGGATTGATGCCAGGGGCCAGGATGTGCGTATTTTGCTGGTGTTGGGATTGCACAGAGCCTAGAAGCTCTAACCTTCAGTTTGGTGAGGCATAAGAGGTTGTGGGTAAGTTGCGGAGTGAAACTAGTGGGGTACTGTGGTCAGAACAATACCTAACAGGGCAAGACCAAGGAGTAGGCAGTCGCTGTCGAGGATTTCTAGCTAAGGAATCTGGATCAGTGATGTAGTTGCACTAACGATCAGAGCGGGTGCATCTCGACATTGGCAGAGGGGTTTCCAAGAGGGAAATCGAGGCTCAGAGGGAGTCACACCGAGAACTTCTAGAAGGGAAGTATAGGAGCAGCGAAATGGCAATGAATGGGGTAAGAGACCAGGACAGACTGGACGGAGCCTCAAACCTCGTAGTTTGGAAGGCCAGAATCTTATCTGTTCTAGACAAAAATCGTCTCAAGCACTTCGCCTTGAAGACGATAACGATCCTAGTTGACCTGGTTGAGAATGATAAGTATGAGGAGGCAATGGCGAGGGCCAAGAGCATCATCCTTGACGAGGTCAAGGACCATGTAGTACCACATATTGTCGAAAAGGAAACGGCAAATGCGATGTGGGAGGCCCTGACGAAATTGTATCAACATACTTCCGTGCAGAGGAAGATGCTACTAGAAAATCAGTTACGGTCATACCAAGTGCAGAAGGGAGAATAGATCGACACCTTCCTCGGTCGATTGAAGGAGATCCAGGATCAGCTAACTTCCATAGGGGCCACGTCAGATCAAGAATTGATGGTGAGGACAACCCTGAACCCAGTCTCAGAAGACTGAGAGGTGTTTGTCCAGAGCATACTAGGTAGGTCGACCCTTCCAAATTAGGAGGAACTGTGGGCAGCTCTTCGTCAAGAAGAGATCAGAAGGCTAACCAAAGCTGGAAGCAGCAACAAGCGAGTCATAATCAAGGAGGAAGAGGAGGATGCTGCCCTAGCATCTAAGGGAAAGCGGGAGAAATGAAAGAAGAAGGACCTCTCCAAGGTCAAATGCTTCCACTGTGGGGAACTGGGTCAATATGCGAGCCAGTGTCCGAGGAAGAAGAGTAAGGGAGAGGCTTTCGAAACCAAGGCTGCGCCAGCAAGGGCGGAGAAGGAAGTGGAGATAGATGATGGATGTGCCATGAGTGCTCACATGCCACTTGACAGGAAGTGGGGAGACATTGAGCTGTAGTCATATGGACTACAGGCGATGAGGGGCAAGATCCTCAAGGTACCCAGCCTCTTGGATTATACCTTGCTATGGGAGCCCCAAAGAGGAGTAGCAATACTGACGAATGTCAGTAGAGACAGATCCAGATGGAGTGACAGAGGGAGCTATAGTGCAAGATTCCCAGGATGGCGTGAGGCAGCAATGTGAGATGCATGAAGTTGTTGCAGCATCGCAGAGGACAGAGACGAGGCACTTGTCAGCGATAGAGGGAGTTTTAGCATCGAAGGTGTCTCTAGCCTGACAGAGATGTCAGAGTTGGGAGATCAGTTCCTTACTTCTCAGTGACTGAGTTACAATGCAGCAGTTAGCAGTGGCAATGTTATGGGCAACATGATGAGAGGGGCTTTTGTACGGATGCAGCAGTGGCAGTGGCAGGGCCATGGGTAGCAGTACATGATGCAGCAGTGATGTTGGGCAGCAAGCCTAGCATCAGCACCAGGGCCGATGTTGGATGATCAAGGTGATGCTCAGTGAGGAGTATTACTAGAGAATAGTCCTCGCTAAGAGGGAGTGTTGATTTGGGGTAGCATCAAATGTGCTCTAACCACGAAAATTGGTGGAGAGTCGAAAGCACATGAGATCTCCAATACCTAGAAATGGTTTGGGCAGATTCTAAACAATTTGGGAGATATTAAAATAATTAATGTTTTTAATGGAGTCCCTTAAAGTCCTAAACCGTAGGGAAAAATAAAATATTAACTGTGAATTAGATATAAAATTGGGTGTTAGAAAGGTTCCAAACCATGGATCAAGCCAAGTTAATCTAGTCTTGATTAGGGACTTAATCTCGGCCGTTGAATTGTCAACGAGAAAAGTATAAGAGGAGGCTTGAGGGTCACTTGGAAAACACACCGAGTTGATCAAGAATTCGATTTTCTGGGGCAGGGATCACTGAAGAAATCGAAGAAGTGATCAGAGTTGCAGCTGAGGGGCAGTGAAACCAGAAGCAAAGAGGCAGAGTGGGTACCAGGAGCATCAGAGCAGAAGTCGGGAGAGAGACACAAAGCCAGCTAGAAGCCACGCAGAGCCAGTTAGGGCCCACGCAAAGGCAGCAAGGAGCTGCGCAATGCCAGAAAGAGCTAGCGTGAGTGACGCAGAGGCTCTAGAGGCTTACACAGTGCCTCCAGAGGCTAATGCCAGGTGATTTGGGGTGACGCTGGGCCAGAGAGGTTGATGCAGTCCCTAGAGGCAGACGTTGGAGATTTCGTGGGGCAGAATGGAGCTGAGAGCTATGCGATTGTTCATTCGGGGTTTTAGCCGGAATATCTATCTCCAACTAAGAGGTACTACTGTCGAGATCATTCTCTGTTGTATAAGCCGGTTTGGCACCCAGATTGTATTCTGAAACTGCTTAATAATAAAACCCTCAGATAGTTGCACCGATTTTCCCGCATTGGGTTTTTCCGGGGACATTGGTCCAAAAACAACGGTGTCACTTGTGTGCTTGTTTTTTCCTTCAGTTGATGATCTATAATGTGTTAAGCATGTACTTGTATTTACTTTCAGTATTTACATGGTAAATAACTTGTTAATTAAACAGAACAAGTAGGTAGAAGTAAATCAAAAAGTACATGAAGGATTTCTAACAGTTAGACTTAAGAAATTCTAACACAAGTATGCCCATTTCTTTGCCATTCCAACACAGTACTCGGCCTCTCAGGTGGCAAATTTGTTCTTTAGGGAGGTCTTCCACTTGCATGGACTTCTTTAAGACCATAGTCAGCAACAAGGACAACTGAATTATGGGAGGATTTTGACAGGAGCTCTTAAGGCTGGTGGGTACTGAGCTCACCCCAAGCACTAGTTACCACCCATAGACATACGAACAAACAGAAAGGGTCAAGAAGTGGCTAGAGGGCTATCTCAGGAACTGTGACCGAGCAATAGAAGGCATGGATTCGACGGCTACACTTAAGGGAGTATTGCTACAACACCACCCATCATATGTCCGTCGATATGTCACCCTTCCATGCTTTATATGGTTATGATGATATGTCTTTTGCTAACATTGTTTTTTGAGACAATCAGGCCCCAAAGGCTAGTGATTGGATCCTAGGGAGCGAAGACATCCTCAAGGCTATCAAGGATAATTTGTTGACAACTCAGAATCAGCAAAATTTATATGTTGATAGAAATCGTGTTGAGAGCCACTTTGAGGAGGGGGAATTGGTGTTTCTGCGATTGCAGCCATACAGGCAGTCGACATTGAAACAAAAGGGGGTCGAGAAGTTGCAACAACACTTTTATAGGCCATACAAGGTGATCAAGAGAGTTGGAGAGGTAGCATACGAGTTGGAGCTACCACCAGGGAGCAAGATCCACAACATTTTCCATGTTTCATGCCTCAAGAAGGTCTTGGGGCAACAAGTTACAGCAGCTTTGGAGTTGCCTCCGCTTGATGATGAGGGGCATCTAGTTTTCGAACTGGAAGCCATCCTATAGACTAGGGAGAGGAAGCTAAGGAGCAGAACAATCAAGGGGTATTTGGTGCATTGGAAGAGTTTGTTGGATGAGGATACCACCTGGGAGGGTGAGCACATATTTGGGCATCCAGCACTGAAGTTGCTTGTGGACAAGCAACATTTGGAAGGGGAGGACTGTAATCTCCCTTCCTAAATTATTTTGGAACAGAATTAATTCCCCAATTTTGAGAACAATTTTGGAGGCTATGGGACCCACTCATTTTTGGTAAAGGACTTAGGAGTTAAAGGGAAGTTTAGGCTATGGGACCTGTTGACCACTACGTGTCAACTACCCATAGCTGTACACCCCCTTTTTTCGCAAAAGTGATAGCGCTTGATCGATATGTCCGTGCCATTTGACTATCATCATCAGCCTAATCATGTTATTTTGTAAACCCAATCTACATGTGTAAATTGTAAATAATCTTAGCAGATCTGTGTCATGTAATTACCTAGGTAAACCTAATCTTCTAGTCATGATCTACGTTCCGGAAGGTTTTTTGTCTCACCAATCCATGATCGGCAGAGTTATCCTTCAGCCTAACCCCAAAGCCGGAATAGATTTCGTCATTAGAATCTTAGGGGAGTCCTAGTGTGCTAAATCAAGTCTATGTAAAAGTGATTTGGAGATAATCCTAACTATTTGGTTAGGTTATTACAAATTGCTAGATCTGCTAGATTATGTTTGTGTCACAGAACTGGGTAGTCTATGAGGGTCTTTGTCAAATGGGTTTTCCCCCCTAAGATGTAAAAATGTAAAAATCATGATGTAAAATGTCTTGGGGGTTAGAAAAATAATTAAACCCCTCATAAGTCCTAGGTCTAGGTAATTTTTTTCCAAAGGCTAAGTTCGAGGGTCCAATAAAAATAATAAAATAACAATAAGTCAAAGTTTTGAAGAAATAAATGCAAAATTTTAATTTTTTAATATATATTAAAATGCATTTAAAATTTCGATGGATGAGATTAAAAGAGATTTTGATCCTCATCGACCGTCGAGATCACTTTGACATGGATCACTCAAACTAGCCGTTGGGAAATTTTTCTTTAAATAGGGTGTCAGGGGTCATTTGAGATGATTTGATCTGTGACTCTTGTGCTAAAGAAAGCTCTCTTGTAATCGTTTTTTATGAGCAATAAAGAAAGACTTTCGGGTTGAAATCTCGTTGGTGTTACTCTCCTAGAAAAGCTGTAAGATGTTTTATTTCTGTGCATAAATTTAATTTCAGCGATTGATGATAGCTTGATGAAGAGTGATTTTAAACACAGGTATCTTGTTTAGTCACTAGGGTTTGAATGGTAATTAAATTTCTGAATATGATGGCAAGTATCTCCATTACATCTGGATTTTATTGTCGTTTTCTCTCTCTTTGTTAATGGTTAAATTAAGTTGTGTAGGAAATCCTTGATTTTGAGTTTACCGGGTGTTCGGGGAAGTTCTCGGCTGAACCAGCCAACTCCCGGATTCCATTTTCTGAAGAGCCCAGCTGGTTTTGATCCCGGGCTTATCATTCGAATTTCTGTTGTGGATGCATGAAGGGTTTTCTGAAGCACCTCACCTTAAAATTAAAATTTTAAAAAAATATATGTGTGGCATAACGATAAATCTGGCTACTTAAAGCTTTCAGTTTGTAATTACTATAATTATTTGGCTATTTTTTAGGTTTCTTCCTTGCACATATTGTTTTCGGGTATTCTATTTTCGTTATTGTAGGTTGGAGATCAAAAGAAAACATTTTGTCTGAAGCCAGATCTAGGCCTTGGAGGGTAAGATCTGGCCTCAGGATCATCTTTAGCAGGAATATTTACTTCAGATCTGGAAATTTTTGTGGGATTTTCATCTGGAAATTCCGAAGCAGAAGAATATCACTTTAATCACAAATTTCTGAGAAATTTTTTTAAGGGTTTACCAGCCTTTGGCTGTGTTTTTCTTTCTCTGGAAAATTTTAAAATTCTTTTTTTGCTCCCTGGGGTCTGTTCAGGCAGAATTATTTTCGAATTTGTTTTAAGGTTTTGTTGCCTCGGATTTATCCCTGGCCCTTGGCTATCCCCTCCTCTCATCGCTGCCAGAGCAACATTCTCCTCGCAGTTGCATCTTTGTGTCATAGCTCCTTCAAAACTCTGTCAGCGCTCTCATCCGCTGTCCCTTTTCTCTTTGCTGCAACCCCATCCGACCTGCATCCCTTCTCCTATGCATATTCATTTCACACCCGCAAGCACCTTCTCCTTCCATTCTCGCGTTTCATCACATCTCTACACTGCCATCTCCTCTCCATCCCTACGTTGCTCTCAATACGCCTTCCTTACTGGCCAACCCTCTACTGTGCCATATCCAATCATCTCCAAGTCATCTCTGCCATTTAGCATTTGCCCAGCTCTTCGCTCCTCCTTCCTTATCCACAGATCTGCCCTCACGCCTCCATACCTTGTTGTCGTCCTTCATTGTTGCAGCGCGAAACCTCATTTCCCTCACCTCCGTCTCCAAACCTTGTCGTCGTCCTCCTTACCATAAACCTGCAGAAACAATACACCAAAACCTTATTTATTTCATGTATTCGTTGCGTTAGTTGTTTCTTTTATATATATTTAGAACTTAGGGTTAGTTACATTAATTTTAATTTAAGTTTGATTTTTATTTTCATCTTTGATTTTCAACTCATTCTCATTCTTTTGGGTTTTTGTATATAGATGAATTCAAATTCTAATAATTTCACCTTTTATTTTTAATTTCATTTTGATTTTGATTTTGAAAACCTTAAAAAATAAAAATCATAAAAAAACATATAAAAGGTTCAGTCCTTAGTTTTTTTTTAAATTTAGTTTTTCTTTATGATCTTGGTTTATATTTTAATCATTTAAAATAAATTAAAATTTAAAAAATTAAAAATAAAAATTGAAAGAAAAGTTTTTCGTGGTATAGCTAAATGTGCTTAGATTTTATCTGAAGATTAGCTATATGAAAGTGGTAACTGGTTAGCATTTAAATTTTATGGTTATTTAATGAATTTTGATCCTTTGAAATTTAATTGCTAGAGCTTTGTGCATCTTTTGAATATCTTGCATCTGGTGAAATTAATCATTGCTTGGATTATATAATGCTCGTTACATGTTGGATATTTTGTAAATATTTTCAAACAATCATTAAATTACTTCATAAGCAGCAGCAGCTAATTAACTACTTGGTTTTCATTAATTCCATAAGGCACTGGTCTTAAGCATTTAAAGATCTAATCAAATTCTAAAATCGATCAAGTGCTTGTTTGCCCCCGTTGTGTCTCCCAAGCCAGCTGATTCTCAGTTTGTCTTCTTTTATCCCATAGGGTCTACCCCCCTTAGCCTGCTATAGGGAGACGGCTTAAACAGAGAGTTCGGGGATCAAGGTGACAGCCCCCGGTCTGAGTGTTGTTGCGGTACCTAGACTTTGTGCGACAACATTTTTTGGCGCCGTTGTCGGGGATAGAGTTTTTTTCTGTCCTTGGTTTATTTGACATTCATCATTCATCTTTCATCTTTCTCATCTCTCATTCGAGTCGGCAAAGTCAACAATTTTTGGCACATCTCATCTTTTCCGCCATTCATTAGCCTGTGAAACGGCCAACATTTTTTTGGCATCATTTGATCTTTTCATCGCCCTATCTTTCGTCATATTGTTTAATCGTACCTTTAGCACCTGGACTTCTCGGATCATTTCTTGTTTGGGTGGCGACTCCATTTCTTCCATTTATTATTTCCCAGACAAGAAGCCCTCCCTCATATCTGATTATTTGTTGCTTTTTGGATCCTAGAGTTAAATTCATGTTCAAGTGGTGACTCCACTTCTTTCATCTCTTGATTTTCTTGAGCAGAGATCTCTCTCTATCATCCATTTGGTCCCTCATTATTCCTCATGGATTATTCATTTACCCCGTGTCATTTTACCGATGTTCTCCATGATATTCCGGAAGTGGCCATTTCTAAATTGTCTTTGTTCTCGGGTGGTGATTCAGTTGTTGTTAGAAAGCATCTAGGCAGTTTTTCTCGTATAATGTTCATATATTGTAGACCTCCTCATTATAATCATGAATATGTCAAAATGCATCTATTTGTCTTTTCTTTAGAGGGTGATGCTTTGAATTGGTTTAATAATTGTCCTGAAGACTCTTTTACCTCTTTACAAGACATTGTCAATGCTTTTAAAGATAGATATGGTTATCAAGATAGCTCACCTTGTGCCCCTAAAATTGTGCAACATAATAAAAGTAATCTTATGAAGGGTCTAGTTGTCGATGAAAGATTTCAAGACAATTCTTCATATCAGAATGTGCCATCCACCTATACCGTTGCAAATCAAATCCATGATAGTGGAAAAGCAAGGACAAATTGTAAAATCAGTGTCGACAATGAAAGGGAAAATCAGAAGCAAATTATAGAAGAACTGATGGGGCTGGTAAAAAATATGGAGATCAATCAAGAAAAATCTGTAACTGATTACACCAATGATATGAGAATTTTATGCACCCACCTAGAAAAACGTGATAAGGAAATGGAAATCATGAGAATTAAACACTCAGATCACATAACCGACATGAAAAGTCAACATGCTAAGGAAATGGAAACCATGAGAGCTAATCATGACACGGAAATTAATTCTATGCAAAACAAATTATTAGCCCTAGAGGAAAATAAGACAATCATGGAACTCAATCATTCAAATCAAGTGACTGCCATGGAAGCAAGTTATCAAGAAGAAATAAGTTCTATTTAGAACAAGTTGTCAACTATGGATGATGAAATGACCATCATCAGATTCGATTATAATAATCAGTTAGCTACCATGCAAGCAAATCATAAGAAAGAGATAAACTATATGCAAACTTGCTTGATGACCATAAAGGCAAAGGACAACAAAGTAATAAAAGACATGGAAGCTAATCAGATATGTCTTCAGAATAAGTTATTGACCATGGAGGAAGACCATGCCAGGGAAATCAGTACTATGAAGGTTGAACACTCTAGCCAAATGGATGCCATAACGATACAGGTACAGAAATTTCAGCATTAGTCTGAGGATGAAAGAAACAAGGAGATGACAATAGATCAGAAGCCTCATTATCTACTGCAACAAGCTCCATCTTATTATGAGGGCCTTTGTTCTATTGAAAAGTGGCTAATTGAAGGTGACCTGGACAAAATGGAAATTAATAATCATGTAATGACCATAATTAAATATTAACTAGAATCTGAAGTACAGAAGTACAGAGAGCCTGAAGACATTAAATTTGTACTTACCTCAACTGCTGCTGATGCTGATTCTGGTGGTGCTGTCCTCGCTGTTTTGATCTAGTCTCCGGAAGACCAATACCACCCAACCAGATTGAGCAACCTAGCTGCTCAATGCAGAAAACTTCACAACAGAAGTTCTCTGTCCCTCCGTGCCCAGAACCTCAAGCAGACTAAAGCTCTTCCAATGGACAATTAACTCCCGGTGAAATCTGTGCTCCAAGTTCTTTCTGCTCCTCCCTTCTATTTTTCCCCTTCTCTCGGTTCAAACCCCTGCTATTTATCTACCGGCCTGGCGGTGGCCGCCCTCCCACTTGCAGCCACCGCCTTCCACGCATTGAAGGCCCTCAGATATTTTCTGACTCTTATCTGCGTTCTGCAATAACTACTCAGCTGGTTTGGGCAGCTCCGCTTTAAAAGTTCGCCGGTACCCTTTGTAAGTTTACATTATAATTTCATAAGGTTTAATGATTATATTTTATAACATTCACCTTATCTATATTTTACCAGTTTTTAAGTGATATAGTTTATAACCTTCCATTTATATGTTATAAAGTCTTTAAATTCATATTATAAAGTTTTAATGATATATTTTATAGAATTAACATATATACATATATTATAAAGTTCAGAATTTATTAAGGGTTGTTACATACATTCCCCCTTCTAAAAACTTCGTCTCGAAGTTAGAGCTTTAGGTTCAAGGTTTTAATGGACATGACCCTTTGTGTCCAGGTCCCCAAGCTATTCAAACTCATCCTATCCTCCCTAATCTCTTCTGCTCCCATCCTATCCGTC
>APFE030273472.1:22429-43366 GCA_000404065.3 Pinus taeda | reverse complement strand
GATATATACGCTTGGATCGATCGTGAAATATTGGATTCTCAAATAGATTAATGCAACTCTGATTATCAAAATACATTACATTTGGATCGATATCCTAACCAAACAGTCCTATAAATATATTTCTAAACCAGATTTCCTCACAAGTTGCTTGAATTACATTCATGTATTCAGCTTCTACTGAGTTGAGTGCCACATATCTCTACTTCATGTTGTACCAAGAACTTGTTGTGAAACCAACAATAAAATTCCCCCTGATGTACTCTTTCAATCGAATGGTCTCCCTACGCAATCTGCATATGTGAAGCCACACGACTTCACTCCCTCTATCTATTTGTACCATAATCCATACTAGTCAATGCCTCTAAGGTATCGTAAGACATGCTTTGCTACCTTCCAATACAATTTGGTTGCCCTAGCCATAGCATGGCTCAACTGGTTGATTGCATATCACATATCTCATCATGTGTTCACAAGATCCATTAGTGAACCCACTAGTTGCCAATCAATGGTAGCATCAACCTATTCACGTGAAGTGACATTCTCCTTCCTCTAGTTTGTCACTAGAGGTGTCTCCATGGGCTTACAACTCTCCATGCTAAATCTCTGTAGTATCTCGGTGGCATACTTTCCATGAGACATAAACAATTCCCCGTCACCTTTTCATACTTCCAGCCTAAGGAAGTAGTGCATGAGACCCATGTCATTCATCTCAAATTCCCTTGCAAGGCCCTCCTTGAAAGATCTGATCAACTGCTCATCACCTGTCAATATTAAATCATCAACATATAAAACAATGATAAGTAATTTACCTTCTACCAAAATATGATAAAGGTTCACATCCGCTTCACTTTTGGTGAAGCCCAATCTACTGAGATAACTATTAATCTGAGTGTACCAAGCTCAAGGTGCATGTTTGAGACTGTATAATGCTCACTTGATTCTGCACACATGAGACTCCCAATTAAATGTCTCAAATCCTTCTAGTTTCTTGATGTACACTACCTCCTCAATAACACCATTGAGAAATGTTGTTTTTACATCCATTTTGTGGATCTTCCTCCCCATCTGCACAACTAGTGTAAGAATTGATCTAATGGATGAATACCTTGCTATAGGAAAAAAAAATTCCTCATATTTGGTTCCCTCAACTTGAGCTAATCCTTGGGCCACAAATCTGGCCTTGTAATTCTCTATGCTTTCATCTGCTGCGTGCTTAAATTGGAAAATCCATCTTGAACCCACAATTGAATTATCTGTCGATCTAGGGACTACTTCCCAAACATTTTTCTTCATGGTGGATTTTTATTCTTCCAACATTGCATCAACCCAAATTGGTTTCTCAGTTTCTTCCTCAAAAGAGGATGGCTCAGTCTCTACAAGCTCAGTTATTAGAGCCATGTAGCTAGTGCAACTCTTAGGTAACCTTCTTTTCTTGTGAAAAATTGAAGGAGCTCCCACATTCTCCCTTGCATCCTACACCAATATATTAGCTTCCGTAGTTCTCTTTCTACCTTCTCTGGATGGTTCTACTTGAGTGGATGTCTCCACTCTGCCTCCTCTTTTCTCCTCCATTTTTTGTTGTTCCAAGAGTTTATAAGGCTCCTCCTTATCAGGCTCCTCCTTTGGACTAAAAGATCCTCTTCTAGTGGGATTTGAAGCTCCCTCTCAAGAGATCATCTCATTTCTTTTTCCTCATTAAAATTTACATCCCTTTGGACAACTG
Source organism: Pinus taeda (assembly GCA_000404065.3). Lineage (NCBI taxonomy): Eukaryota > Viridiplantae > Streptophyta > Pinopsida > Pinales > Pinaceae > Pinus > Pinus taeda. The sequence continues at coordinate 41,643 of APFE030273472.1, read as the reverse complement.
TCATTCTAAGGGAAGTATGTGCACCTGGTAATTGTGTGGAGTTTTGGTGTAACCCACAAAAACTCCCAACTCTATTGTCAGCTCAAGTTTCTTCCTCGACTCTTTGTATACATGGCGATAAATAGAGGCTCCAAATATTCTAAAATGAGACACAACTGTCTTTCTGCCCGAGAATCCCTCCTCCAGTGTAATCATACCAAGAATCTGATGAGGACTCTAGTTCTACAAGTGAATTGTTTTGTTACATGCCTCTGCGCACAAATGCAATGGCAGGCCTTGGTCGTGTAGCATAACTCTCATAGCTTCCACAATTCTCTGGTTCTTCCTCTCAGCTACCCCATTCTGTTGTGGGTTATGGGGAGCTGTCAGTTCTCTTCGAATTCTTTCTTTGCCAAAATAGCCCTTGAAGTCATTTAAAACATACTCGCCTACATTGTCACTCCCAAGAGCCTTCACCTTCTTGTCGGTCTCTTTCTCGACTAGTGCCTTGAATTCTACAAATTTTGAGAATGTCTAGTCCTTCTTCCACATGAAGCAGATCCAACACTTTCTTGAGAAATCATAAATAAAAATAACATAGTACTTATGTTTTGCAGTGGAGGTTGTCAAGAATGATCCACAAAAATCATAGTGGACTCTCTCCAAGGTTTCATGTGTTTTTACATACTCCTCCAAGATACAACCCTTGCAGATATCTTGTTATTAGAGTAATCCTTTAGGGAGGTCAATGATTATTTTCTACATAATTTTTAAGGTGTCATGATGAAAATGGGCCAAAATCCTATGCCAAAGTTCACCAACATTGTGACTTTGCACTTTATCTACCTTACTTTTTAATGCAACACAATATTCCACATCAAGTTTATACAGATTATTTAGACAAACCCTTATTTGCTTCACTTACCGAGTAGCTATGTGTCTCAGAAAGGCTTTCCCTTTATTGAAAATAACATCATAACCACAATCTTCCAAAACTTGTACAAAGATAAGGTTCTTCTTCAGGCCTAGTATAAACATGACATCTTTGAGGTCAAGAGGGGATACCAACTCCCTCTTAAAGATTACTGTACCAATCCCGATAGCACTGTACCTTCCATCATCCCCAAGATCAATATGCATCTCGAGATCTGTCTCTTCTAGGTCACTCAAAAAATATATATGCCCTATCATGTGGAATGAGGCACCTGAGTCCAAGTACCACACACTCCCCATCACAATGTTGGCCATGCATGTGATGAAGGTGAAGTCTAACTCGAACTCTGAAGCCACTGCTTCACTTACTGCTCCTCCTAAATTCTTCCTTCTAGACTTTTCATATGGACACTTTGTAGCATAGTGCTTGAATTCAAGACAATTGAAGAAGTTTATTTTGGACAAGTCTTTCTTCTTGCATCCCTGGCTGGATTTTGGTTTGGTTTGAGATTTCTTACCTTTCCCTTCTTTTCCTTTCAAACCAATTTAAAATTTTCTCCATCATGTCCCTTGGATGAACCTCCATCTATGGTATTTCACCTAATTTATTCTTGTGCCAAATCATACCCTAAGCTTACCCAATTCGGTAATTTATCCATGTTATGCACCGAGTCCTAGTAGTTATGCTAGATTTTGGGAAGGCCTAGAAGAGATCGGCTCACTGGGTCATCTACTACAACATTCACACCAACCCCTCCAATCTCATCCTGAACTTGTGCAAATCTGGTAAAATACTGTGGAATAGTATCATTCTTCTACATATTAGTGTTCTAAAGTTTGTCTTTGAGGGAAAATTTTCTATAGTCACTGTTATTATCGAATATCTCGGTCAGTGCCTTCCACATTTTGAAAGGAGTTTCTTTCCCATGGATATGTGAGACAATGTGGTCTCTCACTCCCTTCGGGATTATTCTCCTCGCCTTGGCTACATTTTTCTTCCATTGGGCTAGGTTCTAGGGATCAGTTGATCCTAGTTTTGGAATGTTTGTCTTGACATATTCTAGCAATCCATTGTCATCAAGCATTGCCTCCATGTGATCCTTCCAGACAATGAAATTCAAGTTGTCTTCCAAGGCATACTCTAATCTCAGTCCATTGAAGGCCATTCTCCCAATTATGAGGAAATCCTGCTGCACTGAATCTGCACATTTGAACCTCCTAAAGAACAACTTCAAATTATTTTTCTAATGTGAATCCTATGTTGGATGTGGAGCATGATTGTTCAGAGGTCTTTTTTTTTTCAGCCGGATGTATACCCCAGGAATTTTTACACCCCCTGCGGGGGTTTGGGGGGGCCGATCCCCCCCGGCTGGGGGATCTAGGGGCCAGCGATCCCCTGGCGGGGGCTCGGGGGAAGCGCCCCCAAAGCTAAAAATAGATGTAAAATTGCCTTGTAAAAGTATTGTAATTTCTAGTCAATCTGGGCTATTCATTAGGCAGATGATCTAAAGATAGAACTTATGTTTAGTTTATGGTTTTTTTTCCCTAGAAGGCAACCCCTCTCTTTTTATGAGGGTATTGTATTTGAGGTTGTGCAATAGATGTGTATTCTCCGAGCAAGAAACAGAGAGGTGAGACTGTGAGAGAAAATAGAGGATATTATAGTGGATATGTTGTAGGTTGTGTCTCTTCATTTTGCTGGATAATAGAAAGGAAGGACTGGCTGTTCGGGGTGGACGTGGCCCAAACTGGGTGAACCACGTATATCTGTGTCTCTCTTGTTTTATGCATTTTTTGTGTTTATATTTCTGCAATATTTTATGTGTTCCATTGCTCTGTAATATATAATTTTCTAAAATCCTACTCTAATACTATGTAGAAATATGGTCATAGTATTACAATTTCTCAAGAAATTTAATCTAAATTAAGAGACACAATTCTACTCTACTGCTTTACAAAAATTAATTCATAATTTAGAACAACACTCGCAAACATGCATCAATCACATACATACATACATAGATTTATCTAGGGGAAACCAATTGATAAAAACCCCTTAAGCCTACTTTGATCTTAACCTATAAGTAAATAATTGTTCTCTCTTCTCAATGAAAATGTTTGACCCAAACTTAGTCAATTTCTGCCTCCACTTGAGCTCTTATTTCCTTTCATAAATCCTAAGGAAATTAGCCCATATTGTTTATGAATTTCCTCCAAAATGATTGCACAAATCCTAAGGAAATTGGACCATATTCTTTATGAATTTCCTCCAAAATGATTGTGCAATTCCCGAGGATTGATCATTGCTTGCATGAAACAACTATACTCTCAAGACTAGTCTACAATTGATGTTACACTGCTCTGGAATCTCCACCATAACTAAGAAATTCGAATTCCTTGCATGCATGAGCTATTTTTTGTTGATTGATCAGTTAAATGGATGATCATTGAGTTAGACTATTGTCCCGCTGCACAACTGACCTCCAACTAGTTTTATCAACAATTAGCACTAGTTTAACTGAATACAACTGGAAATAACTGAACTGGATTGCTACAAATTAGCAATCACACATGCACAACTGAACTCCAAGCCCTCTAACTCAAATTTACTGAGCTAATTGAGAGACAAGAGTCATATCACCTCAGTTAACTGCCTCCAAGTCATTTTTTGATGTGGAAATTTCAAAATTATTTAATTTGACGAAGGTTTAGTCAAATTGAATCTTTCTTGCTACACTTCTCAACAAGTCTCTCTCTCTCTCTCTCTCTCTCTCTCCTCCCTCTCTCTCCTCTCTCTATATATATAACATATATATTATAATATATAAATATATATATATATATAAATATAATAATATATATCAAACCAACCTACATCCATCTTAACTCTGGATCTATCAAGCTTTGAGATCCCTCAAGGTGCAAACCTTTCCTCAAGTTTTGCACTCAAAAAATAGGTTTTCATCTTGAGGGATTTGATCCCTCTCAACGTGATCCAGAGTTAAGATGGATCTAGGTTGGTTTTGTACCTACTACAAACACCCTCCAAAAATTTTCCTATGCTTTGATTTTGGAGCCCTCCCTTCTGTTTACTTGAGCTTATCTTTAATTGTCGTCAAGTATTCATGACTTGATTAAGACTTATCCTTTTCATTTGTGCTTATGTTTGCTTGTTTTCATACTTATCTGATCTTTTTGAGTGACTAGCCAACCTTCTGACATGACCTTGCAAAAGTCTTGGGCTAATTGCCTCCAAAAACTGCACAATCTTGGAAGGAAAACCAACCCTAATGATGGAAAATGTGCAATCCTTCATGGAAACTCAATCTTGAGCTTGAGAATTGTGCAGTCATGGATGGAAACCCAACACTGAGCTCATAAAATGTGTAATCCATCCCTTGTGCGCAGAAACTCCACAATGCACTGGGTCGGGAAGTTGCCAAATTCTCCATAATTGCTTAATCTTCCTTCGTAGTCTACATGGCAAGTTTCCCGAAAAAAGAAAAAAAAAGAAAAAAGAAAAAAGTGAAAAAGAAATCCCTATAAAATAGGGATTCATCATTAGTTTCCCAAAGGTGGTACAACCCCTATTTTTAGAAAAAATTTCCAAGTGTCGCTTTTTCCTTGATTTTAGGCATGCACGTCATAAACCCTAATCTGCCCAAATCCATTTAATTGACACCTCTAGAGCTCATTTGTACATTAGATATTAGAGCTCTAGCATTCCCAAGGAGATCAAGGAGCCTTCGGTGGAGTTTGCATTGCTTTTCCAGTTAAGTTTTACTTTTGTTGTGTTTTGCCGCTTTTTCTAGTCGCATTTTGTCATTTTTCTTCTATGAGTGTTGTTTTCCTTGTTTATCTTCATGGTTTTTGGCTTTTTAAATTATATTATCTTGTAGAAGTTTTGATTCATTTTTTCATTCACCTTTCATAAGTATCACAACAATTTTCTTGTTTTTCACACTAATGATCATTGTTTCGATGACTCTCCTTGGATATTTGTTTTTCCTTCCATTTGTTGAGTTTCAACACTTGATTCACATTGATTTATCCATAATTAGTTAGATCCATAGTTTAACTTGCATTATCACTTAGATATGATTTTTTCCTACACCCTCACCAGGTATATCTACACTTCACTTAGCTATGCAATGCCTCTCCCAGCTGGGCATTGCGTAAGTCCAAGGCTCAAGCTAAGATCTTGGCCTATGAGACTACACAATGCATAGTACACACAAGACCAACTACACATTTCACAATCCCAAGGCTTAGTCCAACAACTTTGGCCACTGAGACTGTGTAATTTGTAGTCTCTCCTTGTCACTTCCCAGGCTGAACTAAGCATTGTGTAGTCTCAAGCCTTAGGTTGCATCACTGGATACTGAGACTTCACAATGCACAGTTCCCTCAGCTAGTCTCCCTCCCTTTCTCATAAAACGTGCACAATCTCTCTCATCAGTGCACTGGTTTTCTTCATGATTCGTCTTCGAAAGTGGATTTGCAAAAGCTAATTTGTTATTGCCATGAGTGCATTTTCTCTCCCGCAGGTACCACAGTCATTGAGCACTGCTCTCCATCAGTCACTATTATCATGGCACCCAAAAGAGCTGCCTCAAAATATACCACAGAAATAAGTATCGGGGAAGCAGTTGAGAGTACACTAGTAAACTTGCCAGTATATTCAAAGACTCAATTGTATGTGGAAAATGAATCAAATCTTACATGTCAGAAAGTGAACGAAGCTTTTTTAGCAAAGATCTTCGAAGCAGATTTAAAGGACCAATAGGTATATATTAATGTCCAAAAAGAAAGGCTATAGAGGGTTTCATGTAGATATCCAGCCTTCCCATGTGCAGATGTTATCAACTGGATTGTTTCACATATTGATGTCAAGACCGTGACTTTCAACAGTGCCAGTAGACGAAATCTTGCTACTTTTCTGGCAACAGATTACCGTCATATGTACCATTTTCCCAAGCCATAACGACTCATGGATTTATACTTCTATGCCACTAACAACTATGTGGGGATGAAATATGTTGTTAGAATTTGGGTGAATAAGCCATCAAAGTTTCGACAGACACCCACCAATACTTATAAGATAAAGTATCTCAAGAGGTACTATCAGTGGTTGATCATCTTAGCTTGCAGAATCTACAGTCAGCAGAGCACACAGACCTTTCCTAAAGGATGGGAAATCTTATTGAACTAGGATGTGAACAAGGGGAAGTCATTCAATTGGTAAAACTTGTTGGCTTCGCAGTTAAGTATTCATGTAGGTAACACCCTAAATACTCCCAAGGGCAAGCAAGTGAAATTTTATATGTATGCATATTTATTGGATGCAATCTGCACACATAATGCATTCCATAGAATGAACTAGGCTTGCATTAGGTGAATTTTGAGGTCTAAAATGGGCCTCCTAAGGAAATTATAAAATGATAGTGAAAATAATAAAATAATATTACATTACATCATCAAAATTTAGAGGGAAAAAATAAATAAAATAAAAAAACTATTTTTTCCACTCGTACTTTCAAGTTATCTCCCTACGGGTTTACTAAAATTTCGTGAGGAAACACTCATTCGATGCAGAATTTTATTCCTCATCCAAGGAGTACCCATGTTTCATAATTTTGATGGACCTTTCTACACTAAAAATGAGGAATACATGAAAAATGTGATTGCAATCACATTTTTCATGTATTTCTTATTTTTCCTGTAGCACGGTCCATCGAAAGTATGCAACATTGGTACTCCTTAGATGAGGAATCATGTTTTTCATCGAATGAGTACTCCCGCGCTAAATTTGAGTAATACCTTAAGGAAATGAGTTGAAAATGTAGGTTTATTATTTTATTATTTTATTATTTTTTTACCTTTTTACTTTTTTACTTTTTTACTCCAAAAATGGTGAATCATCTCCCATGGTTGACATCATCATCTTGAATCCAATTGGTTCTTATAAAGTTTATTTTGGTTGTACATTTTTCTTAGGAGGCCCATTTTCAACTTCAAAATTTCCCTAATGGACACCTCAAGATCATGTCGTGCACATCCACTCCAAATAGCTCTCGATTACATCCATCGAGGAGTAATGGAAAATCTAACTAACCACTTCCTCATTCTGCTATACAAGATGATCCTTAAGGAAGAAACACCTTGCATATCACGTGGGGAAATGGAAGTAGTATCAGAGATTGCATATTGGATTGCCTCAATGGATGTCACCTTCCTTAGAGTGTTCAGCAGTCATAAGTCGCCGCATATTTTACCAAGGTATTCCACTGGCAAGATTGTGATGCAAGAAGTTTCATATCATATCTCCACAAGGTTGTCAGAAAATTGGCACATGAAGAATTAAGAACCTTGGCCAACTCTTCCTATGGAAATTGGATCGTACGAGATAAAGAACCTGAAGGTCACAGACACCGAAGGAAAGGCTATAGATAAGTTTGCATTCGATACTCAAGAATTTAATCTATACGATCCATGTGGTATTTCAAAGAACATTTTGCTAGAATTCACTTTTAGTGGCTCAACGAGACATTTCACTAGAAAAAGGAGGATTGATCTAGATTATCTCAGCTACCGGAATTAACCAAGATCTTTTGATTCTATGATGTTAGCAGAATTGCATGTTAAAGAGTATGAAAAACCACATGTGCATACTTTAAAGAAGAGGATACATAAAGCAAACCATCAAATCAAATAAAACACTAAAGTTGATAATGGAGTTCACCTAATGTGGGCTACGTGTCTAGGCCCAATATCAAGAATGGGGAGGTCACTTCATTAATTACTCTAAGATGATGATGAATACATGTTGTGTTCTTTGTCAATACAAGGAAGAACTCCCTTAACTAGAGTGGCATGTCTCTCCACAAGATGCTCTTCTATAAGAACTTTCACTGATAAAATATTTCCTTTAGCATGAAAAGATAGCAATCTCTCACATAAAGTGGCATACATGGATGCTCCAGCAAAATGGAAAACAAGGATCTCAACATCAAATCATCATCTCAGTAAAAATCAAAAGAATACATGGCATCAGTGCATCTTATACCTACACTTCTGCGGATGTCCTAAAAATGCACACTTTTGCTGAAATAACAGGTTGTGTGGTTGAATTCTTGGTGAAAAATCATGAAATCTGATAGAAAACTCGACCCCTTTATGACTTGGTCAACTATGGGCTCCCTGAGAATCTCAAAAATTCCTCACAAGATTCTCTTCTTGGGCACTGGAAAAAAATATGTTGCTTAGATGAAGAAATGGACTACAACATTAGACTCATAGCAAAAAAATGGTTCATTTGAGTATAAACTCAACATAGTTCTGACACCTTCAAAATTCTGCCCCTAGGGAATCTTATAGATTCCTCATAGAGAATATATTTTGAAATATTCCCCTAACATATGCTCTAAAACATTTCCTAGAGTATTCTTAAGATTCATGACTTCATTGGCCTACTTTCACCCTCATTTCTCATGTATTCTCTGTCATTCTCCATGGTTCCCTTTGAACTATTTGAATGGAATTTTATAACAAAGTGTGATGGTGAATAAGACAAAGTGTGTGCTTGGCATAATGGTTGGTATAGAATTCTTAAGTTACTTGTTTTTGGGGAGGTTTTGGGTTCAAAACCCATGGACTCCTAGTTTTTCTTTAATATGGTTTAAAATCCCAATTTTGGTTTTAATATAGTTTTCAAACTATATAATATATGGAAATCGTATGTCCATATTGTAATCACTCCCAAAACCATGAGAATAAGAAAAAAAATGGAGGTTGAACCATGTTAAGTCCACTTAGGCCTAATTTTAGGTTCCATGTAGCACCATGTGATTGAGCCATGTGGCAGGTTGTGATTGGTCCACATCATATGCCATCTACATGCCATGTGTCGACTTGTGGTGTTGCCACATCACCTGCTTGTGCGTCCACCTGGTTTGTTGACTAGTGTACCTAATTAGCTCTGTGGGTCCCAATATGCCTACTAACTTTGATTCCATGTGTCATATGTACAACCTACCAATTAGCATAATGTTGACTTTGACTTTGACTTTTTCCCAGTTTGACTAAAACTTTGACTAAGCATAACTTTCACATACGAACTCGGATTGAGGCATCGTTTGCATCATTGGAATCAAGAAGATGATCTCTACACTTTGATTCTAGTTTCACTATAATCCACGAAATTTTATTTTTGAGCCTATCTTGGGCCAACTTCAGTCTCTGAGCCTTTCTGGAACCACGTAGATCATTCCTCCCCACTAAGGAGATTTTGGTCCTCCAAAAGCATGAACACATTCTGAAATCCGATGTATTCCATTGTCTGCACAACAAATGCCCTACCAGGCCACACTTACTTCTCATTCACCTTTGTTCTTCGAAGCCATAAGTGATGACCTGACACTTATGTCCTCTGCAAACCTGTAGTACATCTTTTCAAAATACATGTTCAATTACATGACCTATCATGACCCAAACAAACCCCACACTTTCCAAGAGTTTATAACACACTCTTTGGTCAAGTTTACATTGGAATCATAATAGAAACCAATACCCCAACTATCAACAAAAGAGGCCAAAAACATCACTATAATGCCTTCATAAGTGACAGAAAACACTTCATCACTTTTACAATCATTTTGCAATATGTGATTTACAAAATGTGGCCATGACAAGCTACTATCTCTAAAAAAACCATCTCTCACTAAAAATATTGAATGGGTCATATATATGTAGTTGTTTCACTTGTTGAACAACTTTTCCAATTGGTTCCTACACAAACGCTTTGTCCTTGAGATGCTGCTCTGGATGGAGCTCCCAACATGTGGCTCTTTGATGTCCACCTCTGTTGCAATGACTACAAAAAGTCTTCTTCCTCTAGACCTGCTTAACCTTCTTCCTTCCCTAATGTGGAGAAGGCCTTTCATGTCTTGTCCTCTTTCTTGTTTCCATGCTTTTCCAGCACTCGAAAACCACATGGTTATACAAGCCACAAAAACTAAATGTTTTTTTATTCCACAAATTCTATTCATCCTTAACAATGTTCTTGTAATCAAAATGAACATTATCATAATTAAAATTTTTATACCTCTCTTGGTTGTCTCTGGTACATGCCTGGCGATGAGAGCTTGCGTTAGCTCTTTTTCTGCAATGTGCACTGTCATGAGAATATTGTGATGTGTTACCATCAATCTATTTCCTTTTCTATTTTGGAAATGGCTTGTATTCTTTACCTAAATAACCCCTTGCTTCTACTGCCTTCAAGCATTCTTCTTCAATGTAACCAAATCCTAAAATGGAGACCTCAAGGCTTCCAACATAAATAACATCATGTGAAAATGAAATTAAAGAACTATCAACATTGTTTACCTCAATTGTTGATTTTGAAGCAGGTGATGATGGCTTCGTTAAGCCTTCGTTGCAATTCAACTTTTCCAAGGCCTCTTCCGTGGCTTGTAATTGAAGCTACAATCTGTGCTTCTCCTCTTCTACTTCTTGTAGAAGTCTCATCAATTCAACATTCTCTTCTTGAAGGTTTTAGTTGATCTCTTCATTTTAATCATGAGAAGAAGCTGAATAATAGTCACTTAAATATGGATATGGATCATTTTCCTCTGCTCTCTCTTTCTCATGTTCCTCCTTTGCCATTTTCTCCTCATAATTTGCATACATTATATCTACCATACGTGCCATCTCGAGGAGGTCCTCATAAAGATGTTTGTGATCCTCCATTTTCCTTCTTATTTCACATCCAATATATGGCTATAATTCACACTCACAATTCACATCAGCAAGAAGACTGCTCTGATACCAAACTTGATCTAGATTGTCTCAGCTACCGTAATTTTACTTCTATGAAGTTAAAAGAATTTCATGTGAAATAGTATTAAAAACCAAATGTGCATACTTTAAAGAAGAGGAAACATAAAGGAAACCATCAAATCAAAGAACATACACAAGTTAATAATGAAGGTCACCCAGTGTGGGCTACGTCTCTAGGCCTAGTGTCAACACTGGGGAGGTCAATTCATTAATTACTACAAGATGATGATGAATACATGATGTGTTCTTTGTCAATACAAGGAAAAAATCCCTTAACTAGAGTGGAATGTCTCTCCACAAGATTCTCTTCCATAAGAACTCTCACTTATAAAGTCTTTCCTTCAGCATGACTGTTGGCTAGTTGAATTGTTTATTAATTAAACAATCGAGTACCACATTAATTGTCAACCTGGGAAAGTATTTTTATTTCAAAGGCCACTGCGTACTGTTTGTACTTAAATTCTAAAAGCATTGAAAGTTGTAGTATACTTAATTCCTGTACTAGGTTATCACAGTGCTGATAAAGAAAGAATTGATTAAAATTACAGATCTAAGAAACAAGGAAATGGATGCTATGTTGGCAGAGGATCAGGACCCTATCCTCCAAATGAGGACGTTCAGCACCTGCCCCTAGAATCAGATTGCTAACACACACACTGCACTTAGATTCACCGGTGAAACACGCTTGCACGATTTCGAATAACTTAATAAAACAGAGTGCTAGCAAAACAGAATTGCAAGAGGTAATGCTACAAAGTCCAAAACAAAGTATCTGCAAAAAGAAACTACCACACACTTACACACTTGACAGCAAAGTAAATGGGTGAATCTTGTGAGGAAGGTGGGCCCAGTCCCTCTCACAAGATTCCCCAGAACGCGAAGAATAACTTAAATACTCAGAACGTTCTTCTATTCATCTGTCAAGAATTCGGGTACAGTGATGTTCAGAATTGCTGATATTTTTACAAAATGCTCTTACTCTCCCTGACTAATGTAGATGTCTCCTCTTTATAGAGGAGACATCTATTACAATAGATTGTTACGGTTCAATTAGTTGATCCGTGTAATCAAAAATAAGAATTACAGAGATGCTGTTGCAACAATCTGACGATATATTCTTTGTTTAGGTTCTAGCTGTTACACAGCTGGTAACTGTTCTTCGACCGTCTTCCTTGGGATACATCCATTCCTTTCGCCGATTCCCCATGCTATTCTGGTTCTAAGTCCTGGTAACTGTGTTCTTACTTGCTTTGGATAATTGCTTGATTCAGCCACGTCAGCGTTCCTCAGATAGTTGCCGTTGTTATTCCCAGCTGATGCAAAATACCCGCTTTAGGTGATTTCTGTTGCTGACTATATCAACTGCGTAGTTGCTGCTTCTGGTGTTGCAGCAACTGCGTAGTTGCTGTTTTTGGTGTTACAGCAACTGTAGGTTATAATTCCTGTGGGCTTAAGACAATTACTTAGCAATTCGGTTAGCTCTCCCAAGATAAATACAAAGGTACTTACGAATATACAGTGAACAATTAAACATATAGATATACGGGAAGTTACTCCATACCTTGGGGTGATCAAGTCATTGTATGATCCATGCTTATAACTTATGACTGAAAAAGGGCAATATTATAATGGAAATATAAGGTCAAAATTGGTCAATTCTGGGTCCTAACATCCCCCCCAACTGGAGATATTGCATGTCCCCATGCAATGTTTTACTCTGAATCTGAGTCGGAGTACTGAGATGAACAATGTAAATTACTAAGACAATAGCTGTAGGAGGTGACGTCGAACTTTTTTCTGAAACCACAGACAGTCTGTATCTGTCTCCATGCTACTGCCTCCTCCTTAGTAGATAACCCAAACTGACCCTTATATTGTTCCCCGGATAACCATAAAAGTGGAAATTTAAACTTGTAGCCTATCCAGCTCTCAGCACAGTGTTGCATGCATTTAATATAAAAAGGTACCCTTGTAAGTGCTACCTGCAAATTTGCTGGATTGTAAGGATGATATTCTTTCCTTTCTTTGGGGCAATTTTCCCAAAAGAGATTATTTGCTCTAACAACCAAGGGCACTTTGGTTTTCAAATAGTGCTGACAGTCCTTCAGGACTATTGCTTGCAATTGTCTGAGATGATTTTTCATATCAGAATTCTTTATCAATGTTTGGTGTTGTACAATAAAAGTAGCTGCATTCTGTGGCTCAGCCCTAATCCACATAAGACAATTTTGTTCATTATGTTGGGCTGAGATGAAGGCATTCTGCCATGTGAGCTGGTTGGCTAAAAAGGAAATAAAGGCTCTCAGCTGTATGTCACCAACCACAGGTAGCATATTCTTGTTCCTTTCTTCGGATACTGCTTCATTGTGTAGGTAGAGCTCGCATAGCAGATTTTGGTCATTCTCAGGTGCCTCTGCAAAAGTTTGCATAAACTGTTCTGCTGTAACCACTTGATGGGGTCTCCCTTCTCTTATAGCTTTTATCTGCAAGAACGTCAATCTTTCCCTTAAAAATTTTGCATAATTAAAAGATGGCTTCCTCATGGCTAATATTCTTTGAAACAATTCGAACATTTGGGACAATCTGGTTTTTAGCTCTGTGATTTCTTTATATTGAGCTCTGCATTGCTCAATTGCTTCCCAATTTCTGTATGCGTGATTAAACCATGTCCCTTTCTGCTGTTCAAATGTTTTACCCTTTGACTGCTCATACTCTTTGCACCATTTTCCTTTCAATGCCTGAAAGCTTTCTGTTTCTATACATGCATCATTAATAGAGGGAGACTCTGTTTGTGTATAAGCATCAGTAAGAAAAATCTGTTTTGTTGGAGTAGGATGGGATACTCCATCATCTTTTTCTTCGTTTGTAGCTAGTATCTCTTCCTGTTGTTGTCCTGATTCACTGTGTTCTGTGGTAATTGGGGTAGGCCGGGGTAGGTTTGTATCTTCTTGCTCCTTTGTTGATTTCTGTGTAAAAACTTCCTCCATAATAATTTGGGTGGGCCGTGGTGAGTCTATATTTTCTCCTGCTTTTGTCTCTGCTAGGGAACTTACTGGTTCTTATGTTACAGTAAGTTCTCTGATTTGGTCTTCTTTCTCCTCCAGAGAGCCTGTTGGTTCTTGTGTAACAACAAGTTCTTCTGTGTGCACTTTCTCTTGGGAGCCTGTTGGTTCTTGTGTAACAACAGGTTCTTCCATTCTAGCAGAGGGTTGTGATATTTCTGTCTGTGCAGCAGCAGGTCTTTCTGTGTCATCTGCAATAGTGGCAACATTCTCTATTGGCTCCGCCACTACCTTGTATCCTGCTTGGGTATATATTTCGCCACAAGTGGCGCACATATACTCATTGTCTTCACTTTTCTCTGCTGCCGAGGCCACTCGCGCTAAAACATGTAGGCTGAATTCCTTTTGATATGCTTCTTTAATCCTTATTATCTCCTCTTGATAATCCTGAATCTGTAATCTTAGGAATTCAATTTCCTCCTGCAAGGCAGGTATAGTGGGCTGATCTTGAGGGGCAGTAGGCTCCAGTGGAGGCAGGGGTTGCACTTCATCATCCTGGTCAGTATTCCCCGTAGGTGGTTCTTGTGTATCACCTGGGGAAGTGGCTGGTTCTTGTGTTACAGCCATTCGATCCTTATTACCTTGGGTGTCGGCAGCTGGTTCTTGTGTATCAGCTGCCTTAACATATGATGTCACAAAGCTATGAATGTTCTGCATTTCCACTTCCGAGGGTGAAGGGGATGGACTTTGGGGGCGGGTGGGGGTACGGATTCTTAAAGTAATGGGTGGTGAACTAGGGGGATTCGGGGTTTTGGCTACTAACGATGACCGGGTTCTTCGTTTTGGTAAGAAAGCCGTAAATGCGGGCATTTTCCTTTTCAGGTCAATTTCAGGGGTAGTAGCCGGAGCAGCAGATGTTTTAGCTGAAACCCTGGTTTTTCTTCTTTTTGGTGGGGTTTCCTTTGTCTGACGCTTCTTTCTCTTAAGTAGGGAAATGGGGATATCATCGTCAGAGTCATCGATAGAAATGTAAAGTATGGGGGTGGAAGGACTGGCCTTTTCGGGGGATGGGGTTGTTTCTGCAGTTACTTCTGCTGCTTGTTCGTTTTCAACCGTTTGCAGAGATGTTTGATGGGCTTGTTCGGGGATGCGTTCTGCCTGCTGAAGATTTTGCAGGGGGATTTTCTCAGGCATATCCTCTATTTGCTGAGGAGGTTCATATTCTGGTTGTGGAATTTCAGCTTCCTGCGGGGGATGAATGGGGGGTGGAGGATTATTTAAGGCAAGGCCTCTATTAATGAGTAATTGGATTAACCGGTGACGTTTTAGGGACAGAAGTGGGTGCTTCGCATTAACAGCATATCGTGACATATTCTTAAGACAACCCAATAGGTAATATGGCATATTTATCAATTGACCATTTCTCAAATGATTTAACAGCATGAAATCGTGCTGGTAAATTACCTGATAGCGGCCCTCGCACGTCAGGTATTGTTTGACGAATTCGGCAATTCTTGGCCATGGTGGAGGTAACGACCGCAGTGCTACGCCTTTTCCCTTAGGTTCTATCTTCTCGCCTGGTCGTAAGAAATCCTGCTGCGCGTTGAGAATCAAATGCTTCCTGCTGAACCATCTTATGTCGTTAGTTGGTAGCCCAGTGGCTTGAGCTATCACTTCCTCTATAACTGGAATTTGAATTCCCTGCACGACAGAGAATCCCTCTCTTAAGTTGCATGCAAATTCAAGGACTTGTTGCTCGTTAAAGTCCGGAAGTCTCCTGAAATATTCTATCTAGCCTGCTTGCAAGAATATCTGGTAAATGTCCGGATAGAGTTCCAGGACTGTTGTCGAAGCGGGTTCATATGTGATAAGAGGTCCTCCCATGGGTGTTGCTTCAGTAAATTTCCAAGTTCAGAGCCGAGCTCCCGATTTCAGATCAGAGTAAAGCGTCGCAAATGGTAGCATGTAGCGATAGGGTGACTTTTACATATTACCGGGAGAATTAAGGGTGGCGGCAGTTGGCGTGATATATCATTATTGGAATTGCTTCGGTACTCCCCCCTTCTACGTGTGAGCGATTTGATTGGAAGTATAACTAATTGATAGTCCTATTAGCTTTCACCGCATTATCTATTATTTAATGTCCATTGATAAATGTGCGTACCTTTTATTTTACCTTTTTTGATTGCTGCGTCAAAAAGTCTTATCTCGTCTTCCGCTGAGTCACAATGATTACCACAGATCTGAAAGTGTGGGAATATCGGTAATTTGTAATGATAATGACGGGAAGTGATAGTCAGATGTCATAGTCATCATAAGAAGCGGTATCTTTTATCGAAATTTATTGCTTGGGGTTACAGTGGTAAAGTTGGTTTTCATGAGTGAATTTAGCCGGAAAAGGGTATTTTGTGTTCGGGAAATGATATTGAAACACCCAAATTGGTGTTTAGTGGCAGGGAATTACCGGAAAGAAAAAGTTTGTGAGGGCGGAAAATGTACTAGAGTGATGGGAGTCGGGAAATGATGCTACACTCACGGAAATGGTATTGCAGAAATGAAAATGATGTTTTGAACAACAGGGGGTGGTGTTGCAGCAACGGGAAATAATGTTGCAATACAGGAAATGGTGTTGCAGCAACGGGGGTGGTGTTACAACAACGGGATGTGGTGTTGCAGCAACAGGAAATTCCACGTTTGCGAGCTAATCCCTTCGAAACTCTTGTCTTCCAGCTTCCTCCCAAGCTAAAATCTGCAAAATACTGAAATATAATATCGCAATCCTTGACAGGATTTATTAGTTTCTTAAAAACATAATATCTAACCTAAAAAATTGCATAAGTAATAAAAATTCAAGTGCTTTGAGGGGTAGCAAGTTCCCCTGGAAAGGAATACTGTTTTATTGCCATGCAAGTGGTTTTAAAATCTTCCTTAGAAACCGGATGCTGGTATAACCGAAGTCGGTAGCCATTTACTAACAGTGGTGTTCTGCTCCCATCAATTGTTAAAAGTCTGACTGTCCCATTTGGAAAAACAACATCCACTTCATATGGTCCTAACCACCTTGTTCTTAATTTTCCCTGAAAGTTCTCAAAACGAGAATCATAAAGTAGAGCCCAATTACCTTTCTGGAACTGCTTCTGCTTGATGGTTTTGTCATGCCATTTGCTTCTTTGTTGCTGTATCATCATTGTTTGATGGACGGCCTCCAGTCTTTTCTCGTCCAATTCCTGAAGCTGCTGCAACTTGGCTATCTGTGCATCAGTTAAATCAAGGTTAATAGCTAAGGCAGTTCTCAAGGTCTTGATTTCAAATTCTACAGGGAAAATAGCATTCTTTCCAAAAACTAACTCATAGGGTGAAAAGCCTGTTGTATTTCTCCAAGTAGTTCTATAGGCCCATAAGGCTTCAGGTAGTCTCTGAAACCAGTCCTCTCTGTTCTCCTTTATCGTTTTTGTCAAGATGGCTTCAATGACCTTGTTGGTACTTTCCACCTGCCCATTTTCTTGGGGGTGGTATGGTGTAGTCATTTTGTGCTTGATATGATATTTCTGGAGCGTGTCTTTGAAGACATAGGAATTAAAAGGAGGTCCTCCATCGGTGACTAATTCTCTGGGTAATCCAAATCTAACAAAGATTTCTTCAAATAATAATGTTAATACTGCTTCTTCATTAGCTTTAATGAGTGTTTTGGCCTCTACCCATTTAGTCATATAATCCGTGCATACTAATATGTATACTCTTTGATTAGATGGAGGATTAATGGGACCTACAAAATCTAATGCCCATTTCTCAAAAGGTTCAAGAGTTACATGGGGATTGAGTGGCATTTCATCTCTATGGTTAGGCTGGCCCATTCTTTGACAGCTGTCACATGCCTTCACATACTTTCTGGCATCTTTGAAAAGTGATGGCCAGTAATATCCCATTCTAAGTACCTTGTGTGCTGTTCTTTGGTCTGCAAAGTGTCCTCCACAAGGGTCACCGTGACAAGCTTCTAGTACATCATAGATCTCGTCTTCCCCAACACATCTCCGGATTTCCTGATCTATCCCTGTGTGAAATAGACATCCGCTTATCCAGCTATACCTAGCGCTTTGCTGAATGATTTTTCTTTTTTCTCTGTGCGATAGGTGTGATGGTAATTTTCCTGCAACTAAGTAGTTAGCAATATCTGCATACCAAGGTGAGTGGTCAGAAACTGCAAATAGATACTCATCGGGAAAATAATCATCTACTGGAATATTTTCATTAGTTTTTAACCGAGAAAGAAAGTCAGCAACTACATTTTCTTTTCCTGGTCTATCCACAATTGTGATATCGAATTCCTGCAATAACAGTAGCCATCTAGTAGCTCGAGCATTTGTAACAGATTTATTCATTAAATATTTGATGGCCGAGTGGTCAGTATGCACAAAAGTAGTATAACCAGTGATGTAGTGCCTAAATTTGTTGATAGCGTAAATAACTGCTAGAAATTCTTTCTCAGTGACTGTATAATTAAGTTCCGCGGGAGTCATGTTTTTACTAATGAAGTAAATGGCATAGGGAAGGCCATTTTCTTCCTGTCCCAGGACAGCTCCTATGGCAGTGTCTGAAGCATCAGAGGATATGTGAAAGGGAAGTGCCCTATCAGGTCCTCTTAAAATGGGAGCTATGGAAAACTGATGTTTAAGCTGATCAAATGCTTTTTCACAATCATCAGTCCACTTAAATTCAGCGTTTTTTGTTAATAACACAAATAGAGGGGAAGCTATCTTAGAGAAATCTTTGATAAATCTTTTGTAGTACCCTGCATGTCCTAAGAAGCTTCTTACTTCTGTCTGGGTTTTGGGAATAGGGAGGGTCAAAATCACTTATATTTTTGCAGGATCGACTTGAATTCCTAATAATGAAACATAATGGCCTAATACGATGCCTTCATTCATCATCATGTGGAATTTCTCAGTACTTAAGGCGATGTGTGCTTCAATACACCGCTTGAGTACTTTTTCAAGATTCTGCAAAGCATCTTCAAAGGCAGTTCCATAAGGAGTGAAGTTGTCCATAAAAATCTCTAGAGAATCATTTACCATATCAGAAAAGATGCCTATGACCGCTCTCTGAAATGTCGCTGGTGCATTACATAGACCAAATGGGAGAACCTTATAAGCAAAGGTCCCCCAAGGGCTAGTAAAAGTGGTTTTATCTTGGTCCTGGGGTGCAATCCTTATCTGATTATAACCGCTAAATCGCTTCAAAAAGGAAAAGAACTTTTTACCAGCTAAGCTATCTTATACCTGATCAATGAATGGTAACGGGAAATGGTCTTTTTGGGTGGCCTTATTTAGGGCTCTATAGTCTACGTATACTCGCCATTTCCCATTTTTCTTGGGTACTATTACTAGTGGAGAAACCCATTCACTATCAGATATGGGGTATATAAATCCTGCATTTAACAGCTTTTGAAGCTCTTCTTTTACTATT
>APFE030273463.1:0-10875 GCA_000404065.3 Pinus taeda | reverse complement strand
GAAGTTTGATGGTTGCAGAAGCAAAGTGCACAATTCCGGGAGGTTGAATGAGGCTAAGTTGGTGGGAAATTGGCTGAGTGTGAGATCAATGAAACATATGTAAAGATCAATAATACTTGACTGTGATCGTAGAAGAACACATAGTGATACAATATCGACCATCCAGAATTTATAAAACATACTCTGCTTGATGCAACAACCTTCGTGACTAGAGTGCGTGAAGTGAGCGTGAAACTTGTCTATGTGATAATGACAACTCATTCGTGCATGCTTTCCCTTAAAGAAAAACAACATTCCCCTTGCATGACAAACAACAATCCTCGTGCCCAAAGATGACACATGCTACATAAAGATGAGAACATGAAAAACTTGAAAGATCAAGGAGGGGAGCTTGAAATCATCAACCTACCAACAAGTGACCAAGGAACAATCGATTGGTGGATCCAAGGTAGGCTCCGAAATTTGCATGCGAGCCAAAATTTTGGAGGGTGGTTGTTTTTCCACAACACCTACCTCTATCCACTTTTTACTAGGCTATATTGGGTAGCTTTATAATATTATAATATTACATTAAATACCCAATAGTTCCCCTCAACTTGTCCACTTCTTATTGTAATTCTTCTTTATATTTGAAGTATGAAAGTAAATAAACAAAACTATAAAATTAGCACGTGTGAGTGGAAATATTGAGTAAAATGCAATATTTAGGTAAAATATTAGGTAAAATGTAATAATATTACATTTAAATTAGTATTTCCCTCCACCCCTCGCTACTTTTTATTGGGTGGGGGTGGTAATAAATATTGAGTATACTATGATATTGTATTATTATATTTTATCCAAGATTTCCCCTCACCCAATTCACTTTTCATTTTAAAATTATTTATATTTGAGGTTCATAAGTTAACTTAACTCCTATGTAAACATTTGAATGGTAGACATGTAATTTTTAATAATTTGACTTGGTAAAACTAAAATAAAAAACATAAAATTAATATTATATTTATAATTATAATTATGATTGATTATAATTAATAATTAAACCAACCTAGATCTATCTTAACTCCAGATCTACCAAATGCCTGGAGGTACCAAATTTCTTGAGATGCAAGCATCTTTTAAAGTGAAAAGAGATTTGATCCCTCTCGATGATTGGTAGATCCACAGTTAAGATGGATCTAGGTTAGTTATAAAAAAATTAATATATGAGTTAAGGTAAATACATTTAAAAAAACATGTAACAAGATTATTAACCATAGAGATTCAACCTCACTTTATCATGGAGATTCTCAACTTATAAATAACTTTGTTACAATACAGTGGCTTATTAATACCACATGCCCAAAAAACCATAATTCATGTTCATAAGGCACTTTTTCAATTATTATTCAATTTAATTAAAAATGCATAAAGGACATAACTACTTTTGAGATAAATATCAATATTTCATTTGTGACTATAAATATTACAGAATATTCCATGGAGGTTAAATCCCTACCATCCATCTAATGTTTTTTTATAATTAAATTAAAATTTTTGAACCCCTTTTCCAAATTCCAAATATGATATAGTGCAATTACATATATAATGTGTATATCATTTTTTTCCCTTTGAAAAATAATCCTCTAGTTGACCTTTTTCCCCTTTATTCTTTTTAAACCTCATGGCATGCCTTGAAGAAGGTCCAAAGTAATAAATTGTAACTTAGAAGTGGAGAGATCAAGACTTAGAGAGGGAGACAACTACTAATTAGAATTAGATTTATTAGATTCATGAAGTTTCTTCATCCCCCCAATGGAGCTTTAGCTACAATGACCACCCTCTAAGAGAAAATCCCATAATTCATGTCTTCTATATCCTCATTTGGAGCTTATAGACAAACAATATTCTCCTTATAGAGTAGCACATGGTTGACTAACAGCTTTCAACTAGGCTTCATCCTTTGAATACATTCACTCACACAGTTGCCAACTTATTTAGATTTATGTTTTTGCTAGTTTTTTAGTAGGTGTGATGCATGAGGAAAATAAGCCTATAGATGCATTAGTTGTGGTAGAGCCGACATTAAAAAGAATTGTTCTCATAATCCATAACTTAAACTTTACATAAAGTTCCCTATTGTAAGAATATTTTGTTTAGTAATCTCTATTTTATGACAATCTCATCACATATCTTGGCATGTGTGAAAAGACCTAGTTTGTCCACTCTATATATATTTTGATGCCAATGCCCAAAATATTGTTGATATATCTAAGAACATATATAAGTGCTAAAAATGAAGGGGAAAATGTGGGGCCCATTCCTATGTCAATTATCCTTGGTAACCCATATTTTGGAAAATTTCCTTTTTTCTGGGAAATGTCTATTCTAAATGCATGCTAAAATGAAATACATATGCACATGCATATTTTAACATGATTCTTAAATTGAGAATTTAGTTACATTTCAATAACATATATAACCATTACAATGGAAATAAATACAAAATTTAAATACTTATCTTTTATTTTTTGTTCAATTAGTTGTAGACCTTCAATGCTCCAACCAACCATAAACCACACTATTCATTTTCTCCCAACAGTAGGTCACCGCAGAGATGGGCCTTCAACTCCATGGGCATGAACTTGCCCAAATATTTGTGCATGCTCAGTACCATCAAGCATCCAAGGTACCAAACCTGGAAGCCTCCAACTAGAAATATCACATTCCCCATCAACCTCTATCTCGATCAGCTAGGGATGTTCTAGATTACTGTAACTCCTAGAATTCCACTACCTTCACGGGCCTTCGAGGTACCCTTCCAAGCTCTCACACTGCTAAGGTATCAAACTTGGTAGCCTCCAACTAGTAGGCTCACATTTCCCATCAACTTGCATCCAATTGGTGCATACCCTTGTCTACACCTATAGTCCCTCAAGTTGTTTCACCACCTTTAAGGGTCCTTACTCAGCCAAACAAGAATGTTACAGAGTCCTGAAGATTCCAGGAGTTTCACTGCCCTCACGGGTATTCTAGGTACCCTTACTAAATCTCATTCCATAACTATCTCCATGCGTCCATGACTAACCACCTTAATGCTCAATATAAAATGGATGAGTATCCCCTCTTCACAGTTCCAACATGATTCTTTTTATATGCATGCCCTTTTCCCACCACTTGGATCTCACCCAAGCCACCTAATGGGCCTCAGTTATATGCATGTTCCCTTTTCTAATTATTAATAAATCATAGGATCCCCTTTTAATACCCATGGAGTCTCGTCCCCCCAAATTATTTTCATCTTATTGTTCTACAACCATTATATATTTTTATTAATGTGCATGTCTTATCATAATTACATTTCCAGAGCCTCTGACCTCAAAACACATATACAATTAGAAACATGTGCATATGGGAATACCAATCCCAAAACATAAACACACATGTACATGGGCACAACAACTATCAAAAGAAATCCTCATCTCACCAACCTAAGTTTCACATATACATGCTATTTACATTCCAACGGTTGAGTAGTGGTGTTACAATTCCCTCCCACTTATTTATGCATTGCCCTCAGTGCATTATATGTGCATATATACAACATGTCTATGCAAAAATATGAATGCATTCTTCCATCATTACATCCTAATGATCCCACGTACCATCTTCAACACTAAAATGGGTCCATTGCACCTTTATCAATGTGTTGGCTCATTTCCGTAGCACCTTAACTTTCTTGTCCAAAATACGCACGTGTTGGACCTAAAAGGTTGCCTTGGGCTCCACTTAAACCATATTCCAATTAATCACATGGTTAGCATCAGGAACATACTTTTTAAGTAATGAAACATGGAAAAAATTATGAATGTGCATGGATGCTAGAAATGTGATTCCATATGCCACCGAACCAATCTTCTCCAAGATTTCAAATAGTCCACAATATCTAGATTCCAACTTCACACAACTACCCAACCTCAAGGAAATGTTATTTGCCTTCAATCTTAAGAATACATGGTCACCAATTCTGAATTTCATATTTAACGTGTTTTTATGTGCATAGATTTTTTGTCTATCTTAGGCAACCTTCATGTTTTGTTTAATTGTTAGTACTTACTCTTCTATTTCCTTGAGTAAGTTGGGACCAACAATATCCCTATCAACTGAATTGTCCCAACTCATGAGCATGTTGCATTTCCTACCATACAAGGCTTCAAATGGGCTCACCTTTAAAGATATTTGGTACCCATTATTATAAGAAACTCCACCAAGTGCAAATAGTCCTCCCATTTTGATGGTTTTCCCATTAGATACATCCTTAGCGTGTCTTCAATAACCTGATTGACTCTTTCTATTTGACTGTCTGACTCTGGATGGTATGTTATGTTAAAATTTAAATTAGTTCCAAATCTCTTACATAAACCTGCCAAAAAATTAGACATAAACTTGAGATCTCTATATGAAATAATTTCCTTGGGCACACCATGCAACTCAAACATTTCCCTCATATAAATGTTATAAACATTGGTTGCCTTGTGCGTTAACTTCATTGGAATAAATTGCATGATCTTGGTGAGTTTATCCACTACAAACTTGATGGAATCATGTTGCTTCATTGTTCTGGGCAAATTTATAAGGAAATCAATGGAAACAATTTCCCATTTCCACTCAGAAATGGGTATTGGTTGTTGCAACCCTGTTAGGTGTCTATGTTTAGTTTTGAATTTTTAGCACTCCAAGCACCTAGATATATGGTCAACCACTAATTTCTTCATACTTGGCCAAAAGTATTATTTCTTTACTATTGCGATTGTCTTTTGGTACCCTAGGTGCCCAACATAAGGTACCCTATGCATCTCACTCAACAATACAATTTCCAGCCCTTGAGAATTCAACACATAAATCTTGTCTTTATACAAAAGGATTCCTCTTTTCCTATTTTGTAATCCCTTTAGTTTGGATGCTCTTTACCTTGTTGTAAGTTTCTTTTTATTTCCATGTGTTGTTGATCTGAATTTTCAAACCTCTACAATTTTAATTTTTAAATTAGGCTTGCATGTTCTTATGGTTATGGCATGCATTGCATGCACCCTTTTGCTAAGTGCATCAAACACTTTATTCTCCTTACCCTTTATGTGCTTAATTTCAAAGTCATAATAAGCCAAAATTCCAACCATTTGATTTGTCTGACATTTAAATGTGGTCCTAAAAAATGACTTAACTCATTGTAGTCATTTTTAAATTCAAACATGTTTCCCATGAGGTAATGGCTCCACATATTCAAGGCATATATAATGAATTCCAACTCCAAATCATGAGTGGCATAATAATTTTCATGCTATATTAGCCTCTTGCTCTCATAACATATCACATGCCCATTTTACATGAGAACTCCTCCAAGTCCTTTTTACATACATATGTGAACACAAGGAAGTCTTCATTTGGATCAACTATCCTTAATATAGGTGCACTTGACAATGATGTATTTAAATGTTGAAATGGATTTTCACATTTCTGAGACCATTCAAACTTGACGCCTTATTTTTTGCAAACAAGTAATAGGATGGGATATACTGGAGAACCCTCTAATAAATCTTCTATAATTGCCTTTTAAACCCATAAAATACCTTACCTCTATTACCTTTTTGGTGTTTACCACTCTTTGATTGCTTTAATCTTCTTTGGGTCTACTACTATCCCCTCCTCTGAAATAATGTGTCCCAAATAATGAGTTTTTCTCTAAAAGAATGAGCCATTACTCAGCTTGGCATATGATTGATTCAGTTATACAAACTACAAGGGGATATCATATGCCTCAATGGGAGAGATCAAACCATCATAGTTCATGTTATATTATCCAACCAAATGTGGCCAAACGTTAGTACAATTAGCAGAGTGAGTATTTAGAAAGGCTTCAAGGAGAAACAACATAAAGCCGAACAAAAGTATCCAAAGAATAATCATCAAGCTAACAACAAAACCATCCATAAGTAGTGACATTTCTTTATATAGCTTGATCTTTGACATCACACTCATGGGAATCTTCGACTAGCACACCTAGTCATATCACCTTGATGAGTTGTTCACTCTCATGTTGAATCACAATCAACTTCTTTACCATAATGGGTTGAATCGAAACCAACTACTTGACCATAACTAACAAGCCTATACTACTAGAGAGTACAATGTTGACAACTGCATATTTTTTTTATGTTGAGGTCTCCACTGCTTTTGATGCACATTTGTGTGGTGTTTTGAACATTTGTGCAATATGCCTGCCTACTTTTGTGTTGCATGCAGTATTTCCTTTTTCCTTATTATCATGTAGTTTCTCCATAATTAGCCAAAATTTAAAAAAAAAACTCCCTTTTCACCTTGGCCCCAATAATACCTAGAGCTACCCCAATTTCCAAGACACCATATAAGATGAGGACTAAAAATTAAAGAATCATAAATGCAGTTAGAATAACTTTTAAAGGAGTACATACACCCAAGTGTGTCACCTTGGGGTGCCCTAGTGCTCATTGTTAAAGATAAATATGGTATACTAAGGTTGTGTATTGATTTCAAGTAGTTAAACAAAGTAATAGTAAAGAAAACATATCATTTTCCAAGAATAGATTACTTGTTTAATTAGTAAAGGGGAGCTAAAATGTTTGTTGGGATTCATATGAGATTAAGGTACCATTGTGTAAGAATTAAGGATGAATACATCAACAAAACAATATTTTGAACTTGATATGGACATTATGACTTTCTTGTTGTACCATTGGGTTATCTAATGCATTGATTTTTTCATGTGCCTTATGAATGGAATTTTCTGAATTATTTGGATAAGTTTTTATTTTATTTTTTGATGACATCAAGGTCTATTCAAATTATGAGGAAGAGAATGAGAAATATTTGGGAAATGATCTTGTAATTATTTGGAGCACGTTAACTATATGGAAAGTTGAATAAATTCACATTTTATCAAAGTCAAATTCATTATTTGGGTCACATCATTTCAGAGGAAGGGGTAGTAGTAGGCCCAAAGAAGATCAAAGCAATAAAAGAGTGTATAGCACCAAAAAATGGCGATAGAGGTTAGATCCTTCATGGGCTTAGCAAGATACTATAGAAGATTTACTATGCGGTTCTAAAAAATAGGACATCCTATAACTTTTTTGCAAAGAAGGGTGTCAAATTTGAGTGGTCTTATAAATGTGAAGAGGCCTTTCTACATTTAAATTTTTTATTTACAAGTGCACCAATACTAAGGATAGGTTATCCAAATTAATAGTTTGTTACATGGAATGCATGTAACGAGGGGCTTGGAGGAGCCCTGATGCAAAGTGGGCATCTGGTGTGTTACGAATCCAGAAAGATAAAGGATCATGAAATAAATTATGCCACTTGTGATTAGGTGTTGGAAACCATTATACATGTCTTTAAAAAGTGGAGCCATTCCCTAATGGCAAAAATATTTGAATTGAGAACAAATCATAATGGTTTGAAGCGTTTATCTGAACAATGAACCTTAAATTCTAGACAAATTAGCTGGCTAGAATTTCTAGTTGATTATGACTTTGAAATAAAACACATAAAGGTTAAGGAGAATAAGGTGGTTGATGAACTTGGTAGAAGGGTGCATACAATGCATGTTAAAACCATAACATGTATACAAATTGAATTTAAAAATTAGAACTTAGACGCTGAAAATTTTGATCAGTAGTATATGAGAAAAAGAAAGAGTTGCAACAAAGTAATTTCTAGCAAAAATACAAGTATTATGAGTTAATGGGGATGAAATTCTCACATGCAATGGTATAATTTATGTGTCAAATTCTCAAGGGTTGAAAAGTATAGTGTTGAGTGAGATGCACAAAGTTCCTTGTGTTGAATATCGAGGGTATTAGAAAACAATTTCAGCAATCAAGAAACAATAATTTTTGGTTGTATATGAAAAACGAGACGGATAATTATATAGCCATGTGTTTAGAATGCAAAAAATTTAAGACTAAGAATAGACATCTATTAGTATTGCTACAACCAATACCCATTCCTGAGTGCAAATGGAAAATTGTTTTTATTTATTTTATTACAAATATTCCTGAGTCTATGAGGAATGTGATTCAAGATCATGGTGGTAGTGAAAATGTTTACTAAAGTTGTGCATTTTATTCTGATTAATTTAACACACAAGGAAACAAATGTTACTGTAATATATATGAAGGAAATTACTAGGCTACATGGTGTGCCCAAGGCAATTATTTTAGACAGGGATCCCAAGTTTACATCAAACTTTTGGACAAGTTTATTTAAGGGATTTGGAACCAATATAAATTTTAATACAACATATCATCCACAGTTAGATGGTTTAAAAGAAAAAATCAATCAAGTGATTGAGGACATGTTGAACATGTATGTGATGGAGAAACCATCAAAGTGGGAAGAGTATTTGCACTTGGTGGAGTTTTCATATAATAATGGGCACCAAAGATTTTTTAAGATGAGTCCATTTGATACCTTGTGTGGAAGAAAATATTGCACAACTATGAGTTGGGACAACCTAGCGGATATGGCCATTGTTGGGCCAAACTTGCTAAGGGAAATGGAAGAGAAAGTAGTAAACTTCAAGTAGAATTTGAAGGCTGCTAGGATATATAGAAAATATATGCATGTAAGAATAGACTAAACAATGAATTAAAAGTTGGTGACCATGTCTTCTTAAAAGTGAAGGCAAGAAAATATTCATTGAAACTAGGTAGATTTTCAAAGTTAGCAGATAAATTTTATGGGTCATTTGAAATCTTAGAGAGGATTAGACCAGTTGCATATATGATTGCATCACTAGCATCCATGCATATTCATAACATGTTTCATATATTATGTAATTGATTAGAATATGGTTCAAGTGGAGCCCGAGGGAGACTTTTAGGTCTAGCTAGTGCGAATTTTGGATAGAAAGGTCAAGGTGCTCCGCCTTGGAATGATGCATAGGACACTTTTGGGTATTGAGGATGCTACATAGGAGCATGAAGATGCTATGAAGGTAGAGTACCCTCATTTTTTTGAATACTTTTATTTGTGTGTGTGTGTGTGTGTGTGTAATGCATTGAGTACAATGCATAAATAAGGGAGAGGGGAATGTAACACCTATAGAATAACCCTTATGTGTGATGTACATATAATGTTTAGGATAGTGAGATGAGGACTACTCTAAGGTCAGTGTGTCTATGTACACATGTGTTTTAGGCTAAATGCCCCTGTGTTTGTATGTTTTGGGTTAGAGTCTAGTTTTTATAAATATGAAATCACATGGATATTAATATAATACACCATTATTGTAGACCAAATCAAACAAGAGAATATGAGGCTAAAGCTCCACAAATATAAAAAACACTGAAACATTATTAAAATAATCCTCGATAAAAAATACAAATGTTTTTATCTATGCACCGTAAAATGACTCTAAAAAATATTATATTTAAAAAATAACATGCCAATTGTATTAAAATTACCATTACTACTTATTATATCATTAATCACATTTTTATTTAAATGCAAAATTTATAAAACATCTACTATGATTTTTGAGTAACATTTATTCCATCACTATAAATAATTTCCCAATAAAATCCTTTTGCATTCCATGCATAGTTCACTTACCCTTATTTTACAAAATGATTTAAAATGCATTTTTTCCTTTCCAAAATTACTATAGTTATCACACTATGTGGAAATTTGTTTTATGTTATCTCTCTGGAGAGTTAATGTCATATAACAACATTTCACATATTTTTCAATTAATGGTCACCTAGAATCCTAAAACCATTCATGGTTTCGCTCATGTGTCAAATCAGGCTTCAATAAATCTGATAATTAATGCCATGCCATATGGCAACATTGGCATGTTATGTGGAAATTTGGTTTATGTCATCACTGGGGAGTTAATGTCATATAGCAACATTTCACATATTTTTTAATTAATGGTCACCTACAATCCTAAAACCATTCATGGTTTACTCACGTGTCAAATCAGGCTTGAATAAATCTGATAATTAATGCTGGTTCACTTTACAAATTAGCTAAGACAATAGTTTTCTTAAAAAATATTTAGAAATTAGAATATTGGAGGGTTTAAATTGTGTTTGGAATGTTTGAATCATTTTTTAGAGTAAAAATAAATTCAACCCGATCAAAAACTTAGCCACCTAAAATCTTGAAATTGGTAAAAATAACATATATTTTCAATTCAAGTAAATTTTATCATAATCTTATTAAAATTTCTATCATTTTCAAAACTAATTTGTGAATATTTTTCAGACTACCCTTGTTTTTTAATTAATGCTCAACAACAATTCTAAACTCAGCCTTGGTTCTGCTCGCGGGTCATAAAACTGAGTTAACACAATATGACAACCTTGGTCACTGACAACCCTAAAGCCAACAATGGTTCCACTCGCGAATCGAAAACACGGGATAAATCGGTGGCATACAGGATGAATTCCCGTGATATGCAACTTATTTTTCACTCCCACTGGTGGATTCTTTCCACTTCACCAAAAATAATACTTTCAACTTCACCAAAAATAATACCTCCAACTTCAAAGAAATTCCAATCTGACGGTCGAAACTTTAACCACCTTTTTTACGCCTTAAGATTCGGCCTTTTGTCATACAAAATTGAAAGGCTATGCGAATTCATGAACATGATAATTTTGGAGGAAGAGATTGACATTAATGTTACTAACATTAATACAGAATTGAAATGGAAGAGAAAGTAGAAAACTTCAAAGTAGAATATTTGAAGGCTGCTAGGATATATAGAAAATATATGCATGTAAGGATAGACTAAACAAAGAATTAAAAGTTGGTGACCATGTTTTCTTAAGAGTGAAGGCAAGAAAATGT
>APFE030273462.1:0-12334 GCA_000404065.3 Pinus taeda | reverse complement strand
CAAAAGAGAAAAATGGGATCTAGCTCTCTTCAAGGATAGATTTCATAAACTAGTCAAACTCAACAAGAAGACCAGAGATACCAGGGTGATCTAAGGCTCTAAGGCTTCTGATCTCTGAGCTACTACGAAGACCAAGAAAAAACCAATCCAACAGAAAAAAACTTCTAGAAAATCACTTCAAACGAGAATGCCAATGAAAACTAACTCATAAGGAACTTTTGTCAAGACAAGTGCAGATCTGGGCATAAACTAACAGCTATGGACAAAAACTATACCTAAATGCGTGGATGGATCTTAGGTTTTTCAAACTTTTGACTGGGTCTACAGGCTCCCAGTAGAACCAGGTGCGGTACCGCTCTGCGTTACACTGTAAGAGTGCGGACAGGTCCGCACTGTACCTAATGTAGAAGGTGCGGTCCTCTTTCAGAAATCCGAAAAATAAAAAATCAAACCAGGATCTAACAAGTACCCAATCCCACACACATCAAGGCAAAAACAGAAACCAAAACTCAAGTTTCTCAAGTCAAAGCAAAGACAAATCAAAAACCAAACCAAACCAGTCCCCAGCGGAGTCGCCA
This sequence comes from Pinus taeda, assembly GCA_000404065.3. Taxonomy (NCBI): domain Eukaryota; kingdom Viridiplantae; phylum Streptophyta; class Pinopsida; order Pinales; family Pinaceae; genus Pinus; species Pinus taeda. The sequence goes on along the minus strand of APFE030273462.1, from coordinate 11,756 downwards.
ATTTGTTGGCCGGATAAATCGTTCTTGCGGACAAGACTGATCTCCCTAGTATCGAATGATATCTAACAACAAGGAGCACAAACAAATCTAGTTTTCTCTAAACATGTTTCAATTCATAAATGGAAACTAAGAGGTGTAACAGACCCTACCTTGGTCCAACGTTTGTTTGTGGCAGTTTTGTTTCAACAGCTTCAAGCAGTTCCCTTTTAATAACCTGCATACTCAAACAAACACACATCAAAGAACACCTGCATAGATATTATAGTAAAACATGTCCATTATGAAGATCAAGGAGCTCATAAAATAAACCATTAGAGACAGTTCATTGAGAAAAACAAACTTGATTGTATTAACTTTATGAATAAAAGAACCTTACAACCTTTGCCTTGATGTTGCACAAGTTCTTTCCAGGGTCCAGCAGGAGTCTCCTCTACTTTGACAAGCCTCACTCACTTCCCAAATGAAATGAAAGGTATGTGATCTCTCCTCTCACAAGCTCAAAAAGGAAATCTAATTTCCAATAGCATCTACCCTCAAGAATCTTCAGCTTTCAACCTCCCCTACAACCAGCCCAATGCTTGAATTTATAGTGCAAATGGAGGAAGTTGCAGGTCTACCATTGAAGGGATAAGTTCCTCCTTCAATGTGATAAGCACCTCATATCATGGAGTTAGCTCCCTTAGTTATGGAATGGATGAACCAAGGTGGAGCGGACTTTCTAGTGCAATATTCCTTCTAGAAGCATCCAGAAGTGACCCAAGATGAGTTTTTAAGAATGAATTCACGCCTTTTTAACTTTTACAGGGGTTCGCACCCATCAATTAACAAACAGAGTGTTCAGGTTCGCAAGAAACATGACCATTAGGTACGGCACCGCAGGAAATGGTAGGAGAAAGTGCGAAACCAGGATTTGAGATATTTTCAAGGTCTTTCTCCCATTTTCAAGGTTTGACATGAAGAGCTGAGGCTTAAGACTTGGAAAGGAGGTATGTATGAGTGTTGATGGACTCACATAAACTGTAGAAAGTCATGGTGACAATTTTTTGTGTAACAGTTTTCAATCAGAAATTCAAAAGCCAAGAATACCTATGCCTCTGATTGAACTAGTGAAGAATGAGTCCTTCAAGAAATCTATCCTCGAGGCTCTTGAGCCTAATGCTATCCAAGCTTCCACTGACTATGTACATCTGCAAGATGACCAACCAGTTGTTATTATCAGCCCAATGATTGAAAATTGTGAAGACAACTCCCCATCATTCTATGTCTCTCTGACCATTCATGATAAAATCCTTCATAATTACCTTCTGGACACTGGAGCCAACCATAATCCAACGCCCAAGGCTGTCATCAATAAGATTAGTCTTGAAATTACCAAGCCTTATTAGTTGGCCTCTATGTAGCTTAAAAAACTAGTTTTCCAGATCACAGAGGACAAAGGTCCATAGAATTGGGACATGTTCTTTGATGGGGCTTGCTCTAAGGAAGCTGCAGAAATAGGTGAAGTCCTTATGTCCCCCACACAAGAATCCATTGATTCATCTTTTATATTAACTTTTCAGGTCATAAATGAAAAGACAAAGTATGAATCAGACCTTATCATTCAATAGGTGTACAAAACTTTCCAAGCAAAACATCCAAGGCTAAAAGCATATAGAGATGAGGTGAAATATAGACCATCTCTACCTGATAATACCAAATGTTGGAAAGTTTTTGAGGTAGATGATCGAATCAATAGGCTTTTGCAAGTCTTTGATGAATTTGTTGATATACACATTGACCAAGAGAAAGAAACCTTTCATAGAAAGGTAAAAAGGGTCAATTTTCAGTTTGGTACCTGTTTTCTCAAAAGGGATGCATCAAAGGAAGGATATGTTTTAGATGGCTCATTCAATGGGATATTCTTTGAACTTTATTTCAGTTAAGGCTTTCAAGCCTTGGTATTGTAAATATGTTGTTTTCAAGCTTTTATTTCATGCTAAATAGACTCCATGCCGAATGCAACACTAGGAGGAAGATTTGATCTTGTTTTTTACAGGAAAGGCATTGATCTATAGTTCTTGAAACCTCACAGGGAGGATTTCATCCCTAGAAGGAGCCAATGTTAGCCTTGGAGGTGTTTGGCCCAAAAATGGACCCAAAACACTCCCAAAGTCTCTAGAGTTTGTTTAAAATCATGCCAAAGGATCCAAATATGCCCCAAAAGTCTTCAAGATCCTATTAATGATCATTCAAAGTCAAAACCGTAGCGTTCCAAGAGCCCTTGGAAGGGTAGAAATGCACTTTCGGGAGGCTAAAACACTCCAAAAACCATGAAAAACCATTATCAGAGGCTTGAACTCAAGAATGCACATCAGCCATTAGACTGGCTAATTAATGACCCAGATCTAAGTGGCAAATTGGCAATCGGCAGTCGCAGGCAGTGGCAATTGATGCAAGACACCGCCAATCAGTGGTCGCCGATGATCGCTATCGGTGGGTCACATCAGCGGAGGTGTCGGCGAAGGTATCAGCGCAGGTTGTGTGGAATGAGCAATTGTGATTGACAAATCAATGTGGACCGTCGATCGCGCACGCAGATTGATGGCCCACATCGCATCGACGGACCGCTATCGGGAAGACCAAGGGGCACATCCTTTACATGTATATGTGCGTGATGCAAGAAGACCTGGACACGATGGGTTTCAGAATAAAATCACATATTATTTCAAGTTCATGGATTGGCCATTTTTAATGTATTTCGTTGTTTTAACGAAATACATAGGGAAATAGGGCAGCGCCAATAGAGATGCAACCCAGACTCGAAAGGGTCCGGGAAGTGAAATATATATATTTTGAAGTCCGCCAAAGGCCAATTTTCCCATATTTTCAGTGTTTTTTAGGCGTAAGTCAAAATACAAAGGAAGCAAGGGACCCGGGCCAAATGAGACTTGCGATAACCCTAAGGGCAGACCCGATAGGTGAATAAACCATTGTTTAGGACTTTTGAAGTCCAAAATACATAGAGAAGGCAAGATTTTTATAGTATTGTTGTGTTTTCTGTTCATAACAGAAAGCAGTCTCTGTTTGCATTTTTAGAGGGATTTCATAGGCTCGAAGAGCCATTCCATCACAGAGCAGAGGTTGAATCAATGAAAAAGCACTCATGGATCCGCAACATGCGCAACTAGCCTTAATAGAAGTGATCAAGGAGCATAGACAGTGCAACACTACCAAATCAACCATAAATGATCATGGAACCACAACATAACACAACCAGAACAAACAAGATGATTATGGGGCATCCCTGGCACGGGAGAGCTCGCAGACAGCGCAACAAGCTATCCAAACTACCTGAAGGTGGTTATTCCTCTGTCAGAAGGTGAAAACCTCCAAGCCATGCTTGCCCATAAAGGGAATCAAATAGTTAAGGGACAGATCAGACAGATTAAGACTCCGAGCCTCATAGAGCTTAGGAGCATTGTAAACAGGCTATAAATAGCTGAAAGTAGGATGTAATACAGGTTCAACTTCTGGAGATTGTTCCTCCTCTGTTCTTTCAAGCTTCTCATCTTCATTCTAGAAATATAAGCCTCTTTTGCTATTATATGTTCAATGTCCATTCTCTTTATTGTTCTATGCTTGCACTTGAACAATTTGTTCATGTTTTCTTTTGTGTCTAAGGCCAGATAACTATCATCTTATATTTGCTTTGATGAATTAGATTTGCAAGATTATTACTACCTGTAGCTAGCTATTCATATGTGGTCATATATGCATCTACCGATATAGTCAGTATTCTCTTTTGTTGCCTATAGTTAGCCATTCATTTATGTTTATGTATGCAATCTGCTGGTACAGTCAGTATTCTCCATCTATCCATTGAATCTATAAATTATTGAGCATTAGTGGTCTAAAGCATTGTATTGGTGAGAGTGTTCATTCATGTCTTGAGTGAGAATAAAGTTGAAATGGTTATCTAACTTGATCCAAACCATCATCCATTCCAATAGTTCTGAGAACAATATTGAAAATTATATGTTACCAGCATCTCCGATCTGCAACCCAGGATAATTTCCTGGAGTGATAACAGGTGCAAGCACCCAAGCTTCACAAGGGTACCCTCCAAAAGTACTAATGAATGTGATGCAACCTCAGCCTCAGGTGCCATGGGATTCCCCTCTATAGCGACCTATGAGATCCATATGAAAGGAAACTATGGGCACCAATTCATATCAAAATCCAGGCAGAACAATCATGAGGCAAGATCCAACAAGTAGGAAAGGGGGTATCTTTCTTCCTTGTCTTCACTCTCCCTCGTGCTTAACTCTGAGTCACGAAGCCTTCTCGGTCTTTCTAACAATATTGGATTTCAATCGTTATTCAAATTCTATGTTTGATAATTTGAGTGGCCTTGGAGAGTTAACTATCCTCTCACGTATTCCAAGGCCCTAATGAACTTAAAATTGTTGGTGTTTGTTAGTGACAAAATAAAAATTTCTAATTTGTTTCATTATATCACTTGGATTTAGAGGGCTATTCTTTAAGTCAAGGGTATAACAAAAGTGAAACTGATGATGTTTTGGACGCAAAAGAAACCAATAGAAACCTAACTATATGCATGCAATTATTTTCTTTCAAAGAAGAGGGATTTCTACTTGGGTTCTATGAAAAAATTATAAGAAAAATATTTTTTTTTTTCTTTTCTTTACTCCACACACATTGAAAATCTAAAAAGACTAAGAATTCTTACGATGCAAACTAACCTAATGAAAATTTACATGACGATGCAAGATCCTAAAAACACTCATACTATAAGAAAATGTGCTTCTTTACAGGGTCAATAAGCCAACTTGATAATGAAGAGGGATTTTAAAAAAAAAAAACAAATTTCCCTCCAAAGCAAGCAAAACAAATTGAAAGAGATCACAATTTCTCAACAAAACAAAAGAAACCAAAAAGCCAAAATCTTGGAAAAAAGAAAAGAAAACACGATGTTTTTGTCTTTTACTTTTAAGGAAACTAAAGAAACTTTTGAGGTCACAAAAAACACTACTAAATTTGAAAGGTAAAAAAAAAAGCACGAGTCCTTATACCTTGCAAGTTATAAAAATATTTAATAAATGAAACTTGAAACAACAAGGACTACAAACTCACACAAACTGATCCTAATAGCAGTAAAATACTTCAGCAAACCGACAAAATGTCAAGAAAGAAAAACTTTCAAAATTTCCAAAGAGACACTCAAAAAGCATGAAAAGCAACAAGGTCAATCAAAAAGGAAAGAAAAGAAAGGAAACTTGAAATCTGGGTTACAAACAAAATCGAAATCAATTTCTTGTTCTGGAAAATCAGAACATCCAAGAACTTTAGATGGAAGCCTTGAACCCAAGACACAAACCAAAATATTGTTCAACAAGCAATCCTAGGCCAACTAGGCTTTCACTGAGAAGGAGATTTGAAAGAGAAAACTTGCAAGAGGGGACTTTTTCAGACAATGGATGACCAAAAATAAAAAATAAAAAATCGACAGGGAACAGACCTAACTGGGAAAAAGGATTTGAAAAAGTAATTAAAAAATTTGTATATGCGACTATGTAAAGACACAGAGGCATGCACACACGTTTCTGACACAAGAAACTCATGTATATGCGAGTTTTTTTCAGGAAACTTGTTTGAATACGCGACTATATCCTAGGAAAAAAAGCGTATACAAGGATCAGTTAAGAAAAAAAAAATTAAGGCTTGATCCAGAAGATTAGACTTGATGCCTGGGAAGCTAATGAGTCAATGACACTGTAAAAGAAAGCAATCAAGAAAACAAACCCGGATCGAGAACAAACAATCCAAACTAGGAATAACAAGAATGTTATCCATAATGGAGTCACCAATTATGCTGTGAGTGGAAACACCCTAGGGTCTTGGATTGAAAACCCCAATAGAGCGGAGGGCAAACAACAACAAGAAATGCTCAGACAAACAACCTAAATTCTTATTCTACTGAATTGGGAAGAAGTATCCTTACCTAGAGGTCCTACGTTTGGGTAGATCTCGCAGAATGTAAACCCTCTACTTCTCCCGATGCCTTTGAAACCTATAAATTATCCAAGAAAAGCATATACAACAGTAGAAATGGAAAGCATATTCATGATATATACGTTAGATCATTTAAGAAAATGAACTATTACGCATTAATACAAGATTTATAAACAAATTACAACATGGATCAATGCATAAACACGTTAAATATTAGGAACATAAAAACATTTATTTATTGATGTAAGATACAAGAAAGGTGGAGAACTACAACCTGACTCTTCCTCCAGCTCCAAGCGAAACCATCCTCTGGATCCATCCTTTCTCGGCCTCAACAATATTCCTTCAACATCATACATAAGGATGTCATGAGGGATGAAGGATATCTCAAAAGAGGAAACAAGGGTTTCCTAAAGATTTGGGGAGTGCAGGAGGCACTAGGATTTGTCATACTTGATCAAGGATCAATCAACTATAATATCCATATCTCATTTCTTCTTTTTTAAGTCCTTCCCATGGAGGTTTATTTATACTTCTCCAAATTAGTTTTTTTTTTTTTTTAGTTAGGAAACAGTTGCGCCACGGGTTATAGGAGGTGAGTAATAGGTAAAACCTGTAAAATCCACCTGAAATTAAGGAAATTTATTACTTTTAATTGTTTTAACACATATATGTGGGTTGGGTATATACTAACCCACGTGTACACACTTTTATCACATGGAAAAGTAGCGTATAGGAAATAAAACATTTTTTTTAGATTTTGGACCAAGTCTGGAAAGGAAGGGTTGCCCTAGGCCATAACCAGAGCACCAGATCTATCAAGAGTGGTAAATGGTGCTATAACGCTAACACGTAGGAAGTTCGAAACACTGTGGAAGGGCCTATACATCGTCAAACATTGCCTCCTCAAGGGGACATCATCTTGTTAGAGCCCGATGGGACTTGCCTAAAAATCCTGTCAATGGTCTCTAACTCAAAATATTTCACCCATAAAATGCTAGAATATACATGTATGCACTATGAATTATTTTTTATGATGATCAACTCATCATGGCTTCACTCTAAACAATAGATGGATCATCCACTAGCTCATCACCATGGGTTTGTTAATGACCCATATTGATGGTCGCAAAACCTCGTTGCTACAACCTGGGCCATATACTCTCTTGATTGGACACCTCGTCTCTGTAATGAACTCTGTATCAGGTCAACCACTAAAAATCAAGCTGAATATGACACTATCATAGGTATCTTAGCCGATTCACACCACCTATGTATTTTCCACTTGCATATATTCCTTGATTCTCAGCTGGTTGTATCATAGTTAAACAAGACCTTTCATATCTCTGATACATGTATTTTTCAGAAGTATATGCATGCAGAAAGATTAGCTCAACATTTTGATCATATCAGATTTACACATATACTAAGGGATCAAAATCATACAACTGATCGCATAACTAATCAAATCCTAGACTGGCATGCATCACATATATAAAACCATCAAGATACATAAACCATGAGCATAGGATACATGCATAAATACATCAAAAAGTATAGATGCATGTGAAATATCATGAGATCTGCCAAAAAACCATCTCGTATATACATATCAAGAAATGTATATGAGTACAAAAATATCCACATAGTACACTAACCCATGAACATGATAAATAAATAAAAAAATACAGGGGAGCATCCTCGTAATGGCTGCTTTCCCTGGTACATACATAGTCTTATAAAAAAATTTAGACCCACAGGTCTATCTAGGGCTCTCACAGACCAATCTTTGTGTTAGGAGCCAAAATCAATCATGCTGTAGCCTTTGCCATAGCTATACAACACAAAATTGGTCAATGTGCTTGCTCAAGCACCATTGTCTTCTCCACGAAGACCTCTACTAGCCTTGCCCAACCATCAATGGGAAACCCTCTAGTCAGGGCTTCTCCTCTGCCCCTAGTGTCTCAATAACTCTGCAACTCAGACTTTGCAACACCCAAATGTGCGTCTATGACCTTGAGATGCTCATGCCACCACTTCGTGTCACTGCTCGCCACTACACTACTAACCTCACTAGAGGGTCAACAAATTTATAACCAGTGCCATTGTGTTGGTTGCTCAGGCCCAACAGGTGGCCTCACATCCCTTGGTATCTGTGGCACAAGTGTTACCCCTATAACACCCACACATCTTCGATCATTACCTACCAAATAGTCCAGTGGTTGCCCCACGACCTCTCATTTGCAAGTAAAAGAAAATGGTATTATCATCGTCATATATAAAATAACATATCTATACATGAAAAGGCACATATATTGAAAATGGAGGAAAAAAAATACTTTTTGGTCCCTAGGCATCACCCGGAGGAAGCCCCATGTCTAGATCTTCCTAGAAGTCCATGCCATGATAGGGAAACTCCAAAATCATATGAGGGTTGGAGTTAAACCAATCCTCTACGATGGAATTCCAATAACACCCCGCTGCACCACCCCCAAGTCACGACATCGCATGTGCCCACCATCGAATACAAGGGTCCTTGGGAGGCCCCACCAACACTACTAGAACATGATGCAACATCAAAACCCTCTCATACATAATGCTACATAGGAACTCACATAGAAAAAGATCTGGAGAGTTCCATTCCACACCTATATCAACTAGGATAATATTCCCCTAAGCAACAATTACACCAAATAAAAAAGTGGCCTGCCAGTAACTGATGGAGGACTGCTATATGCAGCCTTGATGCTTTGTGTGGGGATGATGACCCCACCAATATCACAATAATTGCTAGTGCCACTCGCTCAACGAGATCCAAAATGATCGCAATCTTGATGCAACCCTGCTCAAAAGGGTTAGGCCCATAGTGAGCCTCACCCTTAGCCTCTGCCTATAAACGAATATCATCATGCCCAACTAGAAATGGATATGGAAAATAACCCCCACGAGGTAGAAAACTAGTAATAGAATAAAGAACAATATGAACCAATATAGGCAGATCTGTCAAGCAGATAATCATCACTTGGCGGTCCACTTCCCAACATTGAAAAAAAACGTAGGAACCTATCCTGCGATCTAAGAAGGGGTTCTGAAGAAACTTCAGAAGAGCCCATTGTGCTAACAACTGGCTAGTGGCTCGATCCCCTGCCACATCCGCACATAGGTGCACCTAATATTTCTCCCTCCAAATCATCTCGCCATCAAGGATACCACACATCAAATTTATAGCTCCCTAGGCCATAAAAAAACACACACACACACACAAAGAAAAACCCTTTTTTCTCATAGTTGCGAGCCTATGTGGCTGATAGATGTGATGACTTGCACCAGATTCTTGAATAAACATGTGTCTTTCAAGCCCTATGATGCGACATCCAAAGTGCCAAAGACCACACACCTATCCTCAAAACAGGCGCATGGTTTGCATGTTTGTGTTTCAACACACAAACATCGCGCGGTCTGGTGGCCAAGCCACGATGGCCCAAAAGGGTTTCGCTGTGGCATATCCCACCTCAGATGCACAAACCATGCATGTTGGGCATGGAATCACCCCACAACATGTTTTGGGGCTCAAAGCCAAAGTTTTGGTCAAAGGTTTTGTAAGACTCTGCGAATTGCGGGCGTAGAGCTCAAAGTAAAGGTTAAGTCATAGGGTTGTCTGCCCTAAAGTAATGTAATGTAATGCAAAGTCATGTCAGCCTACCCATGGACCGTGGACCATGGGATTGTATGAATAGATCGAGGCTCTAAGTTGAAAATATAGTAGATGATAGAGTGAGTAGCGAAGGAATGGTTCGAGCTTAGAGTAGGATTCTAAGTGTGTTGGGTCATATTAGTAGGAAGAGGCTCTGCAGTTGAGTGCATAGAGGCCTAGTAAAGTTCGCAGCTGAGTGCATGAACCCTTGTAGCTGAGTGCTGAAGGCAGTGTCGATTATATAATTGGGATTGAAGACTAATAAAGAGAAGTTGATTCTTATTTTTGTATTCGCTGTGCATTATCTTCTTTATGTTTGTATTAGTTTATGTATCACGCGCACTGATGTGACTGCTAAATATGATGTAATAACCATAAATCTTACACACACAAGTTAAGTAATTGGTTAATTAGCAAGGAGCTTGGGTATTATATGGGTCATGCCCCGAGTAGGGCTATGGGAAAACAAAAACACAGGTTGCGAAGGACTAACAAGTGCGTGTAGCAACGGGTTGGACTACAAACCTCCAGAAGCCCATCAGACATCCCCAGTGTGTGGAAACCTAGTTCTAGCACCCTCCCATACTACTTCAGGTGAGACCTCAGTACACACTGTGCAAACTGTTGCTGAAAGGGCCAGTACTACTGGGATTTTCTTGGCTAAATTACCTCTGAACCTAGGTCAATCCCATACAAGCCAACAAATGGTTCTGTTGCCAGGACTGGGATCTGCATAAAGGATGTATGATGTCATGCCACTGGAACCTAATGAAGAAAGAAATTGAAGAGTGGTTGGACAAGAGGATTCACCAGTTCGCGGTGTAGGAAAATAGAAATCCATGAGTATCTAAGGAATAGTGGTTTGAGTGCTACTTGTACATGGAAATCCATGAAATTTTCTTTGCATCCTTTCCTTTTGAGCTGTAGAGTGGATAGTGAAGTTAGCAGACAACTAGGGAAGGTGTAGGCTTGACAAACCAATAGTGTGGAATTTGGAATTAGTACGTAGACTAGAAGCATCAGAAGATAAGATAGCACGAGCTGTGGACCACTGGCTCGACCGAATAAGAGGAGGATTTATCACTGAGTTCACGGTAGACACGACCGTCAGCTACAGTGAGGTACAACGACATTTTCTCAAGGGGCCACGAGGTAAGTATATTAAATCTTTGAACACTTGGATTAAGATGCTATTGTGTGAAAAGCAAGTTATGTGAATAAATTAATGTTTGGGACTACGCGAAGCAGGAAGATCTACAAAAGCGAAAGTAGTGAGGAGTTGGAAAATAGTCCCTTAATTTCACCCTCGCGGGAAAGTGAGGAGGAGCTCACGAAAGTTTCTCTGAGAAGCACAGTCAGTTTGATAAGATAGAGCATTCCACACTTACCACCTCCACCCACACCGCCACCCATTTCACCCCCCTCACCTCCATCTCCACACACTCCACCTCCGCCACCACCATAGTTTAGTATGGCAAGTGCGATCAAACTTTAGGTGTTCAGAGGAGTAGGAAATGAAGATCCGAACCAATTTTGGTTCGTGGCAAGAGTAGTATGGGAAGCACATGGCATCATGGATGATAATATTAAAAAGGATACACTGGTGAGCACACTACAGGATCACACATTAATGTGGTATATCAAGCATTCTAATGACCACCTGAATGTAGGACTTGCAGAGATCCAAACCGTGCTGAACAGGGAATTTAGGAGGTCAAAATCAGAGGCACAATCAATCATCTGGTTTAAGGAGATCACGATGCTCCTGGGTGAGACCCCCTGGGATCTGGACCAAAGGCTGAAGAGTGTTGTGGCTCTGATACCACTTGTTATAGCTCTGATACCACTTGTTGTATATCAAACCCAGGATATATGAGAAATATCAAATATACCCAATAATAAAAAGATCAAAATAGATAGAAATTCTTCTTTATTATCAAACCCTTAAGGTAGGGCAACGCCATACATTCACTCCTTAAGGAAGGAGAACACTCCACAAGCCATATGCTTGTACATACAATAATCCTTGACTATTCCTTGACATCTCTCC
>APFE030273454.1:45457-102930 GCA_000404065.3 Pinus taeda | reverse complement strand
AAGAAAGAAATTTGATAGCTTGACAAAAGTGGTAGAGAAAAGATTAATCTCTCCTACCTTGATAGAACTGGTGGTTAAGATCAACACCTACAAGAACTTTGTTGTGGAATATTATCAAAACTAATAGAATGATATGAAAGAGTGTACAATGAGAACCTTGACAAACATGGCCACTAAAACTTGCAACATTGTTTGTAGGAAGAGAAAATTATGTTTCTTTTTTCCAAACATGTATGTTAATATATTACAATTTAATGAATATGTTTTCCTATTATCATATATGGTTTCATACTTTAACAAAACATTCGCCAAGACTTCACTTTTTATTATTCAATGAAAGATTTGCCAAGATCTTACAAGATTTTATAATTCAGTGATAGATTCGCCATGACTTTACAAGATAATATAATCCAGTGAGAGATTCACCAAAAAAATTATATATACATATTATATTATTGATAAAATCACCTCCCATTTTTCCTGTGTCATGGGGATTTGCCCATTTATTATACATATAAATTTAGGGTGGTTCTTAAAATTTTCCCTGGCTAAGGGTAATGAAGGAATCTACATTACGAGAAATATGTATAAGACAAATACTTCAAGAAATACCAAAAACTCTTGTCACATCAAAAAAGAAGCAAAACTTATAAACACATAAAATTACAAAGCACGTGCCTAGTGTAGTACTAGGCATAATATTTTTTTTAGATAGAACCCATTTCAGGGTTGAGTAAGCGGGAATCCTTCCCAGTCCTAAAGTTCATATGCCCCTTTAGAGAGGGATTTCTCGATGACATATGCACCAAGCCGTAAGGGTTGAAGTGTTCCTTCCCCTAAGAGGTCATGTTTTTTATCATAGAGTAAAACAAGATCTCCCTCTCGGTAAGAACGAGGCTTGACCATTTTGTCACATTGGGCTTTAACCAGATGCTTGTGGGCTTCGAGTGCCAATTCAGCCTCTTGATGGGTTTCATCCAGTTGATTTAGGTATAGAAGGCACTCTTCCACAACAATGGTTCCAGGAAAGAGTTCAACGACAATTTGTAAGGAAGGAATCTGACACTCGATTGGTAAAACTGCTTCTAGACCATAAGCTAGTTGAAAAGGTGTGAAGCCTGTAGCAGTTTTAACTGTAGTTCAGTATGCCCATAGTGCAGGATATAAAATTTGATTCCATTGGGTTTTATGATTCCATACTAACCTATGGGTCACGGTCTTTAAGACGCCATGGATGGCTTCTACTTGACCATTATCTTGGGGGTAGTAGGAGGATGATTGATTCTGGAAAAAACCGAGCAATGATGTTAAGTCAGACATCATGTGATTATGAAAATGAGAGCCATGGTCTGTAATGATTGTGCGGGGTACACTAAAGTGATAGATGACCTAATTAAATAAGAATAGCATCATGGTTTCTCCATCGGCCCAAAAGATAGGAAGGGATTTGACCCATTTCGTGAAATAGTCCACAACTATGATAATATAGTTGTTTCCAGTAGAGGAAATGGGGTTGCAAGTTACAAAGTCTATCCCCCATTTGGCAAAGGGGCTGATGGAGATAGATGGGTGTAGTAGGTCTAGGGGAGCATGCATTTTCTTTGTAAACACTTGACAACGATGGCACTATCGGATAACCTTGATATAATCTTTGAACAAGGTTGGCCAGTAGTAGCCTACGCACAAAATTTCCTGAGCAGTAGATATGCCACAAAGATGACCACCACATGCCCCAGCAGGGCAATCATTTAAAATTTGTTCCGCCTCCTCATGAGTGAGGCAATGTCAAAGAACTGTATCAGCACCATGGTGATATTGTGTATCATTAAGCACTAAATAATGTCACACTTGGTGGTGGATGCGATGACGATCACCTAACAATAGTTCAGGGTGAAAACATTGCGCTTGGTGGTAGACAAGAATGTCACCATACCAAGGGTTAGTAGTGTCGATAAGATATACAACTTCATCCAGAAGAGGATCATGGGCTATCTCATTAGGATTGACAATGCGAAGATCCGAGAAAAGTTTGGCGAAGACTAAGGAATTTTTTGCCTTGGAAGTAGTGAACAGCAAATCAAATTGTTGGAGGATCATGATCCATATAGAATATTTCCCTCCAATGACTTGATGAGACAAAATGTGTCTCATGGGATTCTCGAAGGTGATGACAGTAGTCTGTCGCAGAAGTATGTAATGTCAGAAGTGGTTGAAAGCAAAGACAACTACCAAGGACAACTTTTCAACATGTGAATATCTGAGTTTGGGCCTAGCCAAGCCTTTCAGCAGATAGTAGATCACATGCTCACTCTGGTCATCGTGAGTTTGAAGCAAGACCATTTCTAGAGAGGATGGTGAGGCTTCTAGGTATAGAAGAAAGTCACACCCATAGTTGGGAGTGCTAAGTAGTCGGGCTGATATAAGCACCTTTTCCAAGGCATCAAATGATCGTTGATCTTGATCTTCCCATAGATACGAATCTCCCTTCTTAAGTGGGCACATAAAGCCTTTAGTGAACTCAACATAGTTTATGATGAACAATCATAAGAAGTTTTCTTTCCCTTACAAATATTGGAGCTTCAGAATGGATTGTGGTTCAGGAAATTTAGTAATTTCATTTACCTTACTGGGATCAACCCTAATCTCGTACTTGGAGACAATGAATCCAAGTAAGCATCCAGACTCGACAAAGAAAATGCATTTATGAAAATTTAGATGTATGCTATAAAACCTTCACCTAAGAAAGATAGCTCTTAAATGATAAAGGTGTTGTGCTCGCTTCTTAGAATGGGCTGGGAGGGCATCCAAGTAAGCTTGAACGATCTGTATGATATCGTGAAATGTGTAGTCCATGGTCCTTTGAAATGTTTCTCCAACATTCTTTAAACCAAATGGAAGTTTTCGATAGGCAAATATTCCCCATGGGAAAATGAAGGTGGTTTTGTGCTGGTCTTTTGGTTTTATAGAAATTTGGTTGTAACGAGAGAAACCATCCATGAATGAGAATGATTCACAATCAGTAGAGTTGTCGATGATTTGGTTGATGAATGGTGTCAGATAATTATCCTTTGGACACGTGACATTCAAGTCTCGATAGTCGACACATACGCAAATGGTTCCTTGGCTTTTATCGACAGGAACCATATTGGAAACCCATTCCATTAAGGGAACAAGAGAGACGAAACCAACACATAACAACTTTTCCACCTCAGTCTTGATTGCTGCCATTTTGCGGGGGTGGACTAATTGAAGCCTTTGGTGGACAGGTTTAACATTGTCGTATATCTTGATCTCATGCTCGATGATAGAAGGATCTATGCCGGGCATTTCCTCGTAAGACCAAGCGAATACATTGCAGAATTCCTTAAAAAGGCAGGTGAATCTTGCAATTTCCTCAAGAGTGGAATTTTCTCCAACCGGGATGTTTTCTACGATGCCTGTCATGATAGAAATATCGATGAGAAATGTCTTTGAAATATTGCCTATGTTTCTCTCCGAGTCCAAAGTTTGGATAATTGTATAAGGTGATGAAATGATTTCAGGCGCGTCAAATGACAAGATTTGAAGAGGTATCATGTTCGAATGAGATATTGAAACATGATGGTGACAGTCCTGCCAAGGTCGATATTCTAAACACATGATCTCTCAAATAGCTTCATCCGTAGGTAGGACTTGATTGAGGAGATCAAAATAAGGAGTAGTTATGGGAGTGGCGATGGTACTGTTGGTGATGACTAAAGTGACCAGAGATTTAGATGTAGACTGAATGGCCTGGTAGGCCAATTTAGCTAGTGACAATGACAAAATGGGCCAGTAGGATCCAAGGATTAGTCAGTTCATGAGGAATGGATGAAACCATATTAACCATCTATGGAACCGCAGGTAGCAGAAGAGGGAAACAACCCATCAGGGAAGAGCCCTTCAATAGACCAGTACTGATACTGACGTAAGACTTAGGTACACCACCCACTAAGGGTATAGAGCCACTGGGTAATGGGGAATAATCAGGGGTGCAAAAGGACAGCTGGACCACTTTGACTATATTTCCATTCAATGGAAATAGGATGATGTGAAAGATAGTAGACACAATGGCACTCATGGCATAACTCCAACTACGACCCAACAATAGATTATAGTTGATCTTTCTATCTACGACTTCGATGTCCATTATTACCATTTTCCCATTCAAGGTGATGGGGTAGCTAGCTAGGTAACCTTTTGGGATGAAAGTGTGGCCATTGAAATAATTAAGGAAATTCGAGGGTGAGGATAGGGTTGGAGAACCCAAAGTGAGCCAACATGAAGTTGACATGGCATAAGTTGAAGCACCTTCATCAATGATAGCCCTATGTATTCCTTTCCCTTTTGAAAATATTTGCAGTTGAATGCAAGCTCCTGTGAAAGGGGAGGTTTACATTTTTCCATGTCAAAAATTTCAAGCATGGAATCCTAAGGGTCAATAACACCAATTGCCAAAAGCAAAGCTTTCCTTTTGTTGGCATTATGATGCATGTGTTGTACTTGATGGAAACCCTCTCTTAGAAGATCATCTCACTTACATATAACTAGATGAATCTACAGAAGAGATATCAGATGTGACTGAATGCATGGGATGCAGGACAACTCAAAGGAATCATATGATAGTTCTAAGTGTGACAAGTTAGCTTTGCCATCAAGTCCAAAGGGGGAGATTGTTGGCATTATGAGACAAGTGTTGTCCTTGATGGCAAATAGCATAGATGACAAATCTTAGTGCAGGAGGTCAGCAGCAAGGAATTGATGATCAGTCTACAAGAATGAAGAGAAAATACATATACACATGTTCATCATGATCGAGACATGTATACATGCGGGTTAGTCGTTACAAAGGCGCGTATGCGTATACACGCACTTTCATGCAAGGAAAAGCGCGTATATGTTGGAGAACTTACTTTTGGTCCATGGTAGTTAGGCCTTGGTATTTGAACCTATGATTTTGGACCATAGTATCTCGTCAGATATGTTGATCCCTAGTATTGGGTCCATGGTATTGATTTGTTATGGTTTTGGACCATGGTATTGTGAAAGGCCTAAGACTATAAAAGGAGAAGAGGATCATTAGGCAAGATGTGAGAAATACTTGAATATCTGATAGAGTATGAGATCCAGTATGCAGGATATGGGTTATGATGCATTGCTTGATCTAAGCTAAGGAGGGATCTCACCAGTTGATGGAGAACAAGATCTAAGGATAGATCAGGATCAAATGGTTTGAAATGAACTATTTCTATATGGTTGATTATGCTTTTTCTAGATCTGTATACTGACGCATGTAATGTTCTGAACTGGGTATAACTTAAGTTTGAGATAGCTGCAAGTCTTGATTGAATATTTATAGATCTGTACACGGGTTGGATTTGGTAAAAACGCATATGTACACGGGTTTGGTTCATCCAAGTAGTGTATACCATTTAAGCTATGATTTTTTATGATACAGTTGGTTCTGAATATTGTTGCAGAGTTCAGTGTTTTGTTCTGTGTTCTGGTGACTGTTTTGTTGATAGGGTTTCAGTATTGGGTGTTGATGTTGCTAGTGTTTATGAGCTTCAAGGATATTGATGGGTCCAGTATGAAAATTGGATGAAATGTGGCCTTCAGATTGTAGTGTTGTGCTTCAGTGTATCCAGTCTTAAAAATTGATTAAACATGGTACCTGGAGGAAGGAAGAGAAGGTTGTAGCCTTCTGTAGGCCAGCACCTATGTACTAGTATCTTGGCTAGTACAAGAGCTAAAGAGGGGGTTGTAGCTCCCTTCCAGGAGAGACTGGAAAACGAGAGAGAGTTGTAGCTCTCTGCAGGTTGTAGCCTGTGTACTGGTAAATGATTGCACCAGTACATTGTAAAAGAAGTTTCTTATGAAAGGAAGATAGAAACAAATTGCAGTAGGTGGTTTTCACCCACATTGGGTTTCCACCTTATATCATGGTGTTCATGTGTGCTTCTTGTGTGTGATGATCTGTTCTGTTTATTGCTTCTATTTACTATTCATATGGTCAATGAAGTTCTGATGCATTATCTAAAGGTCAACATGTAATGGATTATCTGACATATAAATAATCTGGATATACGCTAGTTTCTTTAGACGCAGTCACGTATACACGTGGATATCCTGAAATGAAGTAGCGTATATGAATCTCAATAAGAAAATGAAAAATTTTTACTGATCTGATAATACTGATTCACCCCCCCTCTCATTATTATTTCCAACACCTTTGTGCTTGACAGGTTTGTAATACTTCGAGCTCTGACATCGCCGATGATGCTTGCACCAAATATTCTACAATACTATATTTTTGGGAAGCACATGCAGATGTATTGTGTGTTGTGAATCACAAGATCAGCAACCGGCCTTTCGATATGAATATCGTTAGGCAGTGGTGGGTTTTGACTTGAGGAGTGTTCCTTTGTGTGAGCGACTGGAGCTCCATAAGATTTGGTTCTGGTTTGTAGATCTTCTATTTCAAAGGTGTAAATGGTAGATGATCCTTCACTAGCTAATGATGTTGCAAACTGCCATTGCCCCCTTGCGGGGGTTCGGGTTGGTTTGCAATAAGGTGCTGCTACTACTGAGTAGGGAAAGGGTTATTCAAGAAAACAGGGGTCCTTCAAGTGTCCCTTTTAGCAATGAAATATGTGCATTCTTAAAGACACAGACATCGATAGGTCATGTGGTCTTCGACACAAATTTTGTAAGGGAATTTGGTGGGTTCATCCTTTCCATCGTCAGTGGGCGTAGCAGGATTCTACTTTGGGTTGTGCTTCTTTGTTGAATACTCTTTAGAAGGAGTGGTTTTTTTCTTATTCTTCTTGTTCTTACCACCAGGTTTTTATGTAGGCTGCATAGATTTTATCACGATGGTAGGAAGAGTAGTCGATTTGGTAGAGGGTTCAACTAACATCTGGGCAATGTGACCACTGATTTGTTTTACGGTAGCCCCGGAGGTTGTGCCAATAATCCCATCAGTGTGCGCTCTGGGTTGCTAAGCAGCAGGAGCATTGGAGTTGTGAGGGGTGTTGGGAATGACATTGTATAAAGTGCCATACTGCGAATATATCAAACCTAAGTGTTGGGCATGACGAATGGATTGGTCTTCCATGATCGCACCACCTAAGGAGACATCTTTAACGATTTGGGGGAGCGGAGACTTGCAGAATCAATTCGCTAATAGATAGTTTGGGAGGGGAGATTTGAGTAACCTCCACCTACATCTCCATTCATGTATATGATCAGAGATGTGGGTGGAAGTGTCCTGATGTAATGAAGTGAGCAGTTCTATCCTAGTTTCATAGTCGATGGGTAGATGGAAGTGCTTTAAGAATCCCATCACTAAAGTGCCAAAGGTATTGACTAATGTGCATGGTAACTCAACGTACCACTTGGTTACATTATGACTAAGGGTGTGGGGAAAGAGTCGTAGCCATATATTACCATCCACCATGGAGTTAGCAACACACAATTGATGATAGGTGGTGATATGTGTACCCGGATCCTCCCCTTGCTTCCCCTCAAACTTTGGGATTTTTGTTGGTATTTTATGTGGGATTGGCGGCCAAAGTAAGTTGTGATAGATGGGGTCATTTATGAGTTTGTACAAGTTGGGGATATCAAGCGTTTATAAGAAGGCAAGGTGTTTGATTCCTCTAAATCGGACCAAGGCAATGACATATGACTTGAGGATCCTTGCAGTCCTCCTATCATGTTGCTTCTAATATTATACACAAGTTGTGTGGTATAATAAATGCCTTGGGGTATAGTATTATACTATGGGTTTCCATAGGAGTTGTTAGGCTAGGGGATGGAAGTGCCCCCACGATAAGGAGTGCCCCCTTGACTCATTTGATATTGTGAGTAGGGTGCCACTATGGATTGACTGGGACCTTGTTGAGGGTTCACGCTCACCACATAACTAAGCATAGGTCCTTGACTGACATAGGGAGGGTTCATGTCAATCAACGAATGACCATGTAGACCTAAAAATGGAGGGGGAACTGTTACACTCCCAGTTGGTATATGCATATTGGAAACTGTGCCCCCAGATACCTAAATCTGGGGATTACAACTATACAATGGATGCCAACCATAGAGTTGGTTGAAGGGACCCATGCTAATCATGATATATTGAGCATTATAGGGAGTGTTATATGTAGCACTTGTCGAAGGTCTAGGGGTTGACACAAAAGGGGTGGAACCTGGAATGTATTGGGTTCCACTCATGGTGGGTGTCACGATAGGGTTTGAACTTGGGATAGATGGGATAGCGAGGTTCGCCGTCAAAGGTGCAGAACTGACTATCGACTGGGAGGTGGTGGTGGACCAAAGTGTCCACAAAAGCCCATGACCCATTAGTCGTCGATGGGATGGGTAGAAATGTTCCAACATAAGACAAAGGAGGTACAAATGCAATAGGAACCAAGAGTAGTCCCAACGGATTCATGAATAGAGGATTGTATCGAGGAAGAAATCCTTCAATAAAGAAATGCTTCGATAAGCTTGAATCGTGGGATGTCCAAACTGATTTTGTGCTAGATCTCAGAGACTAATTACCCGAAGATAGGGAATCCAGTTCACTGGGGTTCGGTCGATCCTCCATAATCAGTGGGGGACATCCTAACAACTATCTAGATTAAGAACGAGGGCTGGATGTAGCCATGGTGGCTAATAAATTTTATCAGTAATTTTTACAGTGATGTTTATTAAAGTCTCGATGATAACACTCTGGCACTTAAAAAATAAAAAATACACTAAGGAAATCAATCACAAAGCATAGGAAAATGACCCTGTCTGATAAGCACTGATCATTGGAGATGAAACCCAATATCATAATGAATAACAGAGAGAGTTGGCCAAATGTAGAGTTACGATTACTCTTGAACTTCACCTGAACCTCATATTAAGGGGACAAGTACTCTCGTGAAGATGAGCACCCTCCCAAAAAACAAAGACAAAGTAGGTTTGTCTATGTTACATACTAGGGAAGCCTGCCCCAGACACCTTGTGTTCATCCCTAAAAGTATGGCCACTAAGGATACCTCAAATCACAGACACTACTGGTGGAACATAGTTGCATACAGTACGCTATGTGGGTAGGATACCTGAGTCCTCGACTCAGCTCCCATATCCCCAATCGGATCCTCGATACATAGAATACCCAAAGGAGATGTAAGAAAAGGTTGGGTACCTTTGCTTACAGTGTGATGTTGTCTCATATTTAGCTCCACTTTTACTGGTGTGGTCCCAGATAGTATGAGTGTAGAAGGATTTATCTCTTTAATGACACTAGTTTCGGTGTATAATCTTGGGCAGTTAACTCACATTGCCTATCCCAAGATATTAACCTAAACTAATGTGTGTTTACTCTAAAAAGAGTTGGTGATTTATTTTATTAGGTATATTTTAAATGTACTTCGTTAGAGTCTTCGGTAGGGGTGTTGATTTATGAAGTTATATGGGACTCTAACTCAAATCATGCAAAAAGAATGCTTGTAAATTTTCACTTTCGATGAATAAGATGCTTCTACAAAGGGAGATTCATTCATACATCAATATATATACCATGCATCCTATTCAGTAAAACACTAGCATAACTGATATAAATTCTATTCTCACTAACAATTATTAAAACCAACTAATGTCGATATATCTAGCTAAGCAAAAAAAAGCAAAAATTTTGTATTTTTTCTTTACTGAAAAAAAAAAACTTTAAGAAGTAAAGCTATTTTCTTAAAAAAAAATTGTTCAAGACACAAATCAGTCAAACAAGTGCAACTACAGATCCCTGATTAGTCAACAAGAATATTTTCCAACCCATGAGGTCATAGAGCACGTTGTTTATCAAGAAATGGTTGACTAATGCTCTGTACTAGAGGCTATAGAGAGTTAGCTTCAGTACTAATGCTCTGTTTGTGAGGACATAGTGCTTTATAAAGAAATTTTTACACTAGTAACCAGCATTAGTGAGGAAAAATACTCAAAAAATGAATTGTGGGGAATAGATCTAGGGCTGAGCACTTAGAGAAGGGTGATGTATGGTCCTGAGTGGTCCAAAAGGTAATGAAGAAGTATAGGAAGGCCTGGAAGAAAGAGAGATCTAGGAACTTTCTAGGAAAACTGGGAACTAAGTATAGTCCCTAGTGGAGTGGCAAATTCTACTATAGGGATTAATGCATGGGTGTTTGGTGATGTAGAAACCCTCAAGGATCTTCCCAGGATCCTTGGCAGAGAGTCAAATTGGCTACAACTATCACAAAGATGCATGCATATCTATGTTTAACAAGCAAATATTAAAGCGAGAAGGAATTATTACCTCGAGTCTTAGTGTGGTGTTGCTAGAGAGCGCAATGTAGCTAGGCAGAAGACCCATGAGCCAGGTCCAGATCAAAACCTGTACATAGCAAAGAAAAGCATAATATCACAATATAAAACCTTGATATACAATGCATGAACATATAAATATATCTAGCTGCATATATCTAAGCCACTCATGCTGACGATATTGAATAAACATACAAACAAGTCATATTATCAACATATCGGATTGGACAACACAATTGCAGTTCTATATTGATGTAAAAAGAGTGATTACAACCATCAGTTGCATCAGCATTCCGTTACCCCTCTAGCTCCTCTCTCTCTCTCCCTTCTTAACCGCTTCTGATGCCTTAGTCTGAGACTCTGCTCGATAGTCAAATAGGAAATCCTTTCAACTAGTTCGACCTCTTTCACAATGGCCCTAGCCTTGCATATATAGCATGTGACATTAGGGTTGCCAAGTCCTTCATGAGTTCCATTAGGTAAAAGTAGTTATGTTTCCATGCCTTTGTGCTCTTTCCCATTTGAATACTCCAGTAGGAATTAGTAATTCCCCCAAATAGGTTGAGTTCTGATGTTTCCCTACTTTTATGAGCTAACATAGGAGGTAATCTAGGGATAGTTTCTTAGTCAATTCATTCCCTTGACCCATAGAAACTCATTAGGGTTCACTACTGGTCTTCCCAAGGTAACAAGAAAAGTTACTTTGGGCACTAATGCACCCTTAGCCTTGCTAGGAAGATTTGTAAAGCAGGTTTCTAGTGTTTAGGTAGCGTTAGCTTGACAACTAGGCTTGTGAACTTGTTCAATCCTTTAGTCATCATGTCTTTCTCCTCTGAGCTAATGAGGAAGTCATTTTCCTATATAACACAGGCACTAGATGAGCCTCCTTTATCATTCAAGAACCTATGATTATCTCAAACCTTGTTGGGAAATGAACTACGCTACCTTAAAGGGGATATCTGTTGATATACCTTACACACCATGTTGTTATCCCTTGAGCCCCAAGAAGTTAATCGAAGAAAAATAATAAAAGGAAAAATGAAAAAGTCATATAAAGAAGGGTGGAAAATCAAGTTCGGGGTAACTTATGTACCACTAATTCTCCCTCTTATACATTATATACCCAAGTTTGGGCTTCCCTTTATTAGCTACCCTTGTACCTCAACATGTGACCCACGATTTCCCTTTTGATACCCTATTATGTTCCATCAATTTATCACATGACACCACCATTTGAAGTATGTGCCTTGGACATATTGTCCCCTTTAAAAGTATAAACCACCTAATAGGGTGCTTGGTTAACCCCCTTGGACCTTGGAGACATTAGCATATGTGAAAGACCACTATGGAAGGGCATGCCATTATGAATTTCTCACCTATTTTCCATGGTTTTCAAACTCTTTAATTTGATTTCTTTAATGATTTTTTGTACTAGAAGACAAGGGGATACATTGGATCTTATGCAAGATTTTAGATTGTTTCCATTTTGGATTTTGTCTCCCTATACTGGGTCCTAACCCTCCTGAGGGTTACATTGGCACATGTAGGGTGTGTGTAGAGAGCCATAGGCCTCCATAGTAGTAGACAACATTCCATGGATCCCCAAATACATTCAGATATTTCTCGATATTCACCTATCGGATGAGGAAGATGCACTTGGTTCACCATGCCTAGTTAGCCCCATAGTTATACCATGCACTTGATGGATTAACTAGGACCTATATGATGATATGGCATCACTTCTACCATCAAATGGCCTATAATCATCTTCAATCTATTTGGATATCCATCAGGAATCTTGTGTTCCCCCAAACCCATTGAGAGCATCACAAGTTTATGTTTGGAGAACAAGGGTCCAACCCCTTGTCCATTAATTTTGAGAGTTCTAATTTGCATCATGTCATCTATGGAATTCATCATGCTTCCTCTAAGGCCCAATGACATGTAATATTGATCATTCGACTCCTTGAGAGACTTATTCTTTTGTTCATGAGCTAGTTTGGTGGGCTTGTCACCAAAATTTAGTTATCTTGCACATTATTTTATTCTAGGGACCAAAGTAGGCCTAATTAGGTAAATCAAAATCATTATGTGTATATATACAAGTGATTTGATTTCATTTTATCATCATCGCTTGTATTGGACTTGTATCTCTTTAGAGAACTTCACTCTCCTTCTTGGATGACGAAATATTGGAGAATGGAATGAATTTTGATGTTTGGATCATTTTCTCTTACCATCGAGATTCTTGATTGGAAAATTATTGATGGTTGGATATACCCTTAATACATGAAAGTGCAATTTAATTCTATTCTTTCTTTCTATTTTTGTCACATACATTGTTACTAGGATTTCACTATACTAGGGCTAATTTACTGCATCCAATTTAAGTGAGGTTGGTGGAAATTTTGTTTCTAGATAGTGATGATTCATGTTAATGTTCCTAGAGGTGAATCACCATTTTAATTCATCTTGATAAGCCATCTATTTTGTAAAACGAAGTATAAATTCTTTGAAGCTACTTTTGTTGGTGCCCTACTCTTATGTGAAGTTTTCTTTAAGGCCTCGTTAACGTAGAAAATCAAATATTCATAGTTTAATCACTCTTGACTTCAAATATCCCCAATGTATTAGGCACTACTCCACCACAAGGTGATCATCTTAAACCTATTTTACTTCTCCCACTTCTTCTTTTCTACGTCTAGCCCTCTAGATCTCCTAGCAAATCATTTATTGTGCAAAACACCCACTAGAAAAATTCAATCCCTTGGGATCCCCTATTTTTGGGTCTCTCCTAGGTACCCTTGAATTTTGAAGAAATTTTGACAGTGGGATTTTGAGATACCTCAAGCCCTACCTCCTTTTTCCCTTAGTTTCCTTAGGCTAGAAACCTCATTTGGATCCCCACATTTACATGTATTGAATATTCATCCTTTGTCCCTTTCTCCCTCCAAATTAGGTCAAGTATATCATTGGTTGTTAAACCTTACCCCCTTGACATAACAATGGGTCCACTTGGTCCCATGTGGTCCCATACACTATTAAGGGTAATTCCTCAAAGATCACTTGGAATCCATGTCTTCACAAGAATTCTAGGGTTCTAGGACCTCCACTATAATATATATACCTTAAACCTAAACCTTGAAATTCTCCCTTACCCCTTTCTTGAGAGCCTTTAACCTTGCCTTCCAAACAAAGCAAGCTATATATTTGAGCATCTCTTGTGAATAGTCCTGTAGGATCACCCCTGACCCTATCATTGATCCATCCTTCTCGTGATCCTTGTTATAATAGGACTCCTTCCATTGGTGAAATTTTTTAAAGAGTAGGGAGGCATAGTCGAGGTGACAGTGAGCTATTGCTTCATTATTTCCCTTGACCTAGTAGTATCCCTTCAAGGATCACCTTTTGGACCCTTTCTATATTGAGCGGTAACATTTTGGTGTCATTATTTGGGACACGAAACGAGTGTTTGTTCCCCATACATCATATCAACTTATGATTATTGGTGAATGCATTGGAAGAATGAAGACCTATTTCTTCATTAAACTCCAAAGTTAATGCTTGTAGGGTGAATAAATCATCTATCAAGGAATTTTGTTTCACCCTTGTGACTCCATTTTGATCCTATTATACAAAAGCATAAAAAATGGACTATTGAAAAAGGTAGATTTATCTTGGTCCTACATTTGCAAAAATTAATGACCAAGACATTCAATAACTACAAAATAATGTGGATAAATATGCAAAGTCTTATAAAAAAATATTGGAAGGTTGGATATGGAACTCACACTCAGGTTTTGATAGGTTGCAACAAGCATAACTCGACATAGTGAGGTGTTCCTAAAGGAAAATTTTAAGGAAGGAATTTTTTCTTAATGTTTAGAAACATTGGCGTATCTTACTAGTCCCTAATATGCAAAGTGTAAAACTTTTGGATCTATTTCTCTAAAAATATTCAACTTTCTAATTATTTCATATCATTCTATATAAAATTTTAGTGATTTTTCAAGTAAAATAATTTTATACTATAAAATCTAGGCAAATAAATTTTAGAGAAAATGGAATTTGGCGAATCAAATTTTTGGAAAAAGAATGGAAAATTAGCCCTCCTGCGAATATTAGCCACTAAAATTTTCCATGGTGTTCCTATGAGGAGGATCCTAGTCATCTCCTTGACTTTTCTAGAATAACCTGTGCTCTGAATATTCTGGATAACCTAATCAAAGAAAAATATTATAATCAGGTACAAAAACCCACAAAAGGTAATCAGTTGGATGGTTTGGATGAAATTGAAGAAATATCAAGTGTAAGTGAGGATGATGAGCAAAGAGAATTTGAAGACAATGGTAATAAGAAGGGGAACATATCCTCTAATGATGAAAAAGAGTTGGATCCTGTAAGCCTCCAAATCATGCAAGAACGAATGGATGCATATATTAGGTCATGTAAGGCATTAGTAAGGTAATGTAATTCTAATGAAGTATTATATAATTTGCATGAAGAAGAGGTGAAGCTTCATAAGATGAAATGTGAATATAATGAGAACCCTACTAATTCTCTCCTCCTCAATGAATATTATGAAAATCATGTAACAAATACCTTAGATATTTTCCTTCAAGAGAAGAGGGAAGAAGAGTCATCCCGCTTGTCAACTAACCAAGATGGAGATACCCTTAAGGACCTAGCTGATGGGTAGGGAGATGAGTCCTTGTTGGATCCACATGATGAACATGATGATTTTGAGAACACATATATTGAGGATGACAAGGCTATGGAAATTAAATTTGAGGCTAAAATTACCTTTCTCAAGGGTATCACTCCTAATAATATCATTTTGAGAACCTTAAGGAAGGTGATCCCATGAGTTCCTTCAAAGATGGAATTGAAGATTATTTCTACATTGCAAAGAAGAAATGGACAATTATTGGGCCTCAATTTAATTTCGCTCCCATTTATGATAGCAACAAAGAGGATGAGGCTGCGATTGGTTTTCCATTTCTCTTGGGCATTACCCATTGATACCCTTGGGAAGGACAATTATTATTTTCCTTGGAATGAAAAGGGGTAGTTAGAAGTAATTGATTCTCCTTTTAGGGAAAGCCAAATTTTTGGTGCCAATAGTAAGGAAATCAATAAGGCTCCTACCTATCTTCCTTATGATTCTATATTCAAATCACTTGAGCCTTTATATTATGATTATGGGGAAGAGAAACCTATTGAATATAACACTCCACCATCCCATTTTCGTTCTTTTCTTGTTCATCATTTTGAAACTGATTCCCGCACATATTCTCATATGATCTCAAGTGACCTTGATCTCTTTCCCCTTTCTAAGTATAGTGTCTATGAAGAACCCCTCTTTGAGAATTATTTATATCCTTGGGAACTCCCTTAGGATCATGATCAATATATAATCTCCCCTTTCCAGTGTGATCATAGAGGGAAACCTTCTTGGGTTTCTCCATTTTATCAGTGTCCTTTTCCTACTAATCATAACCTAGTAGAGGCCATAAAATATGACATAAATGATAAGGATCATAATGGAAATAATATATTTGAGGCTTCCATCCATCAAAAGTTTATGAGCCTAATCATTGACATTTGTTAGCTTAGGGGGTCCTAACCCAGCTTTAGAGTTAGTTGCTCCAACAAACAAAACACTACACTACTGGCCCTTTCAGCAACAACCCGCATAGCGTAGGTTGCAGTCTCACCTGAAGTAGTATGAGGGGATGCTAGAACCAAGTTTCTACATCCAGAAATCAGTGTAATGTCTTTTAGCACCCTAGATCTTCCTTTGCATAGATCTATAAGACCTTAGGGCTCATTACTGCAACTCTATTAAAACGGCCTTCAGACCTTTGCAAAGGTCCATGATCATCATTTGCGGGCCCTTAACAGTCGATTTATCCACTTACATGCATCAAAGAATAACCCTAAATTAGTGTTTGCATAGATCTACTTAAGTTATTTACTAAACATAACAAAATTCATCAGAATCTTCAAAAAAGTACTTAACATGTATTGCGTACAATTATTAAGGCTTATTAAAGAGAATCTCACAACATTCCATCGATATTTCATAAAACACATCATTGATCAACAACATATAATATTAACGACAAAAAACATAAATACAAAATAATTCTCTAGAAACCGTTGTTATTGATCTTCAATTCAAATATATAGACTCAAAACTACCCTGCGCACTCAGATACAAAGCCTTTCTTCTCCTATCTAACCCACTTCTTCTAGCTATTACTTCTCTTTTATCTATCCATTACATCTCCATTATCCCTTAGACTCTCTAAGACACGCCTATTTATAGCCTTTTTCATACAATCCCATGGTCTGTGGATCTAAAAGCTGACTCAAACTTTACATAAACAAGGGGCTAAAACCGCTTTGACTCCTAATCATCTATGCGCCCCAAAACTGACCCATGGGATGCCATCCCAACAAGCTCCCAACACAAAGATCATGACTCGCCCTTGAGTCACTCAGTTGGGATTGTGATCTTGCTGCAAAGACCCCCTAGCTCCACCTAAATCACTGTGAACTCAGTGGAACTCTACATTGCTGCCTTCTTGACTTCCTCCACTAATTTTTCCATGGTTGGTCCTTTTGCGTCCAGCCTCATCATTTGTTGTGTCTATTTCAACCCTTTAAGCTTATCCTGGATGGTTTTCATGACTTGATAAGCCTCTTCCAAGCATTGTTGCAGTATTGCCTTTAGCAAGGCCTCCTTCTTCTATGCTTCCTCTACCTACACTACGAGCTACTTTCCCTCCTGTAATTTGGCAAGACACTACACTGGTGCTATGGTGCACATGGTTGCCTTGACTTCGTCATATCGCTGCTGCAACTCTCTTATCTTTGTGTTTAGTGTCTGCAGGTTTGGATCCTCCTATATCTTGGTCACCAACTCCATTGCTTGCTCGAATAATGTCGTATAGTCAATGACTATGGCATATAGTATGGAAATTCCTTCCTTTATCACGGCTCCACACTTCTCCCTGACCTCAAGTAGAGTCGTTGGCTACAACTTTAACTGAAGCTATGTGATCTTCATATAGAGTTCAAATTGAACTCAACCAACCTTAGCTCTAGCTTCACGCACAATAGTAGTTAGTTTTTGATCATTGCTTATGGTTTTGCATTGTCGGGGATGTGAATCTTAGGCACTGTCTTGTAGGCCTCTGTGACTGTTGACTCCATTCATGAACTATGTTCCTGTAGCATCTCCTTTTCCTTCATGGCCTGTGTTTTCTTAGTGAACATCTACTCATTATTCACTTTGTACTCGCTAATAAGGTTAAGGGTGCATTGCTCTCTCACTCTTAACTCATCTGCCACACCTGCATGTAGCGCGTGTAGGGTCTCATTGGAGAGCACCACTATATTTAATGCAATTTTCTTGATCTTACTAAGGATGATATGATGATTGATCATTTCTACGTGAACAGACACATCTGTTAAGGCTATAGTTCTAAGGTCAAGGGTCCTTACCAAATCTACTTCTTAGCTCTTCTCAGGTGCTAGGATCTCTTGCTATGCATTCACTTGTCCAATGCCAACCAATAACCTGCTTGCCTAGATCTACAGCTCATGCAGATCCTTTTGGATGCTCCCCAACATCTGCACATATTGCTGTTGAAATTGCCGTAACACTTGAGTCGTGGTATCCCTAATTTTGTCCTTGATCTCATTGAGATCACCTTCTATTAAGACCATGGGATCAACTTGTGATCTATCTGATTTCCTCTTCTTCATTGTGACTTCCTTCTGCACCTTACCCCATTTCTTCATAATGAATCAGGTGCTCTGCTCCTCATCTCCGTCAACGCCTTACCCTAAAAGTCACTCCTCCTCTGTCTCCTGTGAAGGTGACTGGCCACCTTGCTATGACTCGAGATGCTCTTCCTCTGCTTGCTCCTTAGTAGTGTATTCTTGGTCCATATGAGCCTTTTCTCTACTTCCTTCTTCTTTTGGGCGGCCAGGGTATGCGCAACTTGCTTACCTCCCTCCTTTCTCTTCTGCGCAATAGAACTTCCTGCAGCTGTGCTTGTTCTAGCATCTAACTTGGGGGGGGCAACCCACTTTGCATGCCATCTCATTATCACCTCATGCACATCTATTTCTATCACCAAATATGGCAAGTCATGGCATTTCTATTGTGGATCCTTTTTTGCTTGAATATACACTCTATGGAAATCAACCTTGAATGCTGCGTAGGGTGACAACAGTGCGTACAAGGTTGGGGACAACCTCAGACACTGGTTAATGGCCATGTAGATACCCCTTTCCATAAGGACCCATAATATTTTCATTTTTATAATCCACGTGGGGTCCTTTGTAGCCCATAAGGAGGCGAATTGCACTTCCTTCGATAATCCTTCCTCAAGCAAAGAACACTGGCTATCCTCCGCTAATTCCCACACAAAAAGTACAATAAAAAAAAATAACCAAGAATAATGAAATGACTTGGTTTCATCCTAGGTCTCTCGGAATTTCGCGAGGAACTCTTGACAGAGATATCTGAACCAATTGAATTGTACACCCTTCGCGCACTAGGCAGCTAGGGAAACTACATGCACCAAAACTTCATCTGCGCGACATTCCTCATAACCTTCCCTGCTAATATCTTAGTGGTCAATTGAACTACGGGGTCTGAGAGAGATATAATTAAATACTCGTGCGACTTCTTTACGAGTTTATAATATTTCTTCCTTCTTTCTACAAGGTCCTTTAGCCCCGTTTTTCCACCAAACCCCTTGGCCTGATTCAGTCCTTCGTACGATAAGTGCGTAATTCTTTGAATCATCATCTATGTAATGGGTATTGGCCGTCCTAGCCACAGATGCCCATCATGCACCAATGTGAGCAGTTGGTGCACATAGATTGGGTTGATGGGGGTGCAGTGATAATGGGGTACCCACAACAGATTGAGTAAGCCCGAGTTCTCCACATTGTGGACCCATTCCTCCATTTCCAATGTGGTAACACTTGACTCTATGTAGTAGATGCACCTCATGTACTTATTTGTGGCTAAGTATGGAAAGCTAGCATGATAAGTGAGGTCTCAATCCTCCATTTTCAGCAGTGGGATCCGCGTGAGTCACAGACCTTCAAAAGGAACTTGCTTTGGTAGTAGGGGCATGGAAATGGTGAACTTATCAGAATCTGGGTCCCTCACAACCTTCACCTTTCCCTTCTATGGAGGGATACCTTCAAGGAGATTCATTATAGTTTCCACCCCTTCAGCATCAATATCTTCCATTCCCCGACCTTCTTCCGCCTCCAGGTCTATGAATTTCTCTAATTGATTTTCTTTCTTTCTTTTTTTCTTGTGATGTGGAATGCTTTCTTGGTGATTTTCATAGCAGTACTAGCTTTCTTGGCTTGTTCTTCTTCGACTTCTTTGTTTCTTTGGTTGAGGCAGGCTTCGGCCTAGGTGACCTCGGTGCCATAGGCACAAGAGTCAGGGCTTCGATACTGACAACCTCTGGGGAAGCTCACTTGAAGGCAACATTACCACAACTACTCACGGTCTCTCTAGGGCTTTGTCCGAGAATTTTGTTTAAGATAAATTTGTGATTCAACTAAAAAAACTTAGAAATTGCAAGGCTCGCAACAAAATCTTCCCAATACGAGTGGTTGATAGGTGACAGGAAACAAATCTCACTATAAATGAGTAAAGCATAAAGTGTTCTCTACTGGACTGACACACGCAATTTATAAGGGTTTTTGAATTCAAATCCAACCGTCCCCCCAATTTTCGACAATTAATGTTATTTTGGCAGCTGATCTTCAAATATGTTTTCCTTAAATACTGTCATCTTGCTCCTCTTAACTTTCTTCTAGTCGTCGAGTCATGAACAGTGACTCCAACGATCACTTTTCTCCTACTCTACATTGTATCTCCCTCCATAGCGCAGCTGCTTGCGCATAGCTTCATAGATTTCAACTTCATCACTTTCCTAGTATCTTGGTCATTGCATTGTCTTCCAAAATAGGTAGTGTAGTTTATATTCCTACATTCCCTTTCAACTGCCTAGAGAATTAAGACTATCCTACCGCCATATAGTCATTGTGCATGATATCTTGTATACAACTTCAATTTGCTACCATTCACTCATCCCGGAAAATGTTCCCCATTCAGCTTCACAAGCTAAACTATGCCTCCATCTGTAATTTCCTTGATAATATATGGCCCCAGCCAATGCATATAAAATTTGCCTGGGAACTTAGTGAATTTACTATCATATTGTAGGTTTTGACCCTGTACAGAAATTATCTGCATACGAATTCTAAAACACAGAAAATAAACAATGCGAGAGCATAACACATAAAACACATATACATAGATATTTTCCCTTGGATCGCAAAACTGGGACTACCAACTTGATTTTTCATTATGTTCCTTTCAATGTTACAATACATATTTATTCATGCCGAAGCATCCAATGGATCTAAAACCATCGCATCCAAAACCATGTGTGAAAAACATGCACAAAACCATAGGTAGGTCTGCCCAACCCAATATAGGGTCTAAAACCAAAATTTTCCAAGGCACTACTCTAGACCCCATAGAGTGGGGTTACCTGCACCCATCAAACCCCATGTGACTCCCCCAACTACGCAATCAGCGCAATGAAGGGGGGCCTCTGCCCCCCTTCTAACCCCCCAGTTAACTATGTGGGCTAGTCGTGGAAAGAATATAACACAACCCAACACATATAACAAAACTTGATCAGTTACCTTAAACATGCAAAGCCTGATATGGTGAGCATGCCACGCTTTTTCATGTTCCTTTTGTACTTTTAGATGAAATGTTGCCAAAAATCTATCTTCTCTGAGCTCCATCAGTTGTTCGAGCCATTCCTCTAGGGCCTCGCGATTCGCCATATTTGTCAGTGATGCTATGCACAAACTAGGTACAATGTATTCCATTGGCATTACAATTTCTACACCATATACCAACTTGAAAGGTGTTTCCACTCTCAGCTTCATACAAGTAGTCCTATAGGCCCATAACACTATAGGTACATGCACATCCCAGTCGTTCCATTGTGCGTTGCAGATCTTCTTCAACGCATTCTCAAAAATCTTGTTGAAAGCCTCTATAGTTCCATTTGCATGTGGATGATACGGTGTACTCTTCTGATGGTATACCTAGAACTCTTTAGTCACCACATTGATTGTTTATTTTAGAAAATGCGTACCTTGGTCACTCATTAATACTTTTGGGCAACCAAATCTGGTTAGGACATACAAACGAAAAAATTGTTGTTGTTTCCCCTGTACAATCCTTAACTGGATGTGCTTCCACTCATCTGGTTAAATACTCCATTGTGGTGATAATATAACACACACCTCTTTTCTTTCGTGGGGGTTCGATTGGCCCAATGAAATAAATTTCCCATTTTCAAATGGTTGCAAAGATACTTGAGGATTTAGTGGCAATTCATCCCTTCGCGATAGTCTACCAGTTCTTTGACATGCATTGCATGCCTTACAATATTCCTTAGAATCTTTATGTAATGTTGGCCACCACAGACCTGCATGCAAAATACTCTACATGGTTTTCTTTCCTAAATAATGACCTCTTGCAACTCCTCGATGAGCTTCAGTGAGGATGCTATCCTGCTCAAAGTTTGGCACATATCTTCGCAATATTTCATCAACACTCATCTTATACAAATGTCCTGCAATAACTAAAAAATCCACCGTGCGCACAACTAATTCCCTCTTTTGCTGACTCGTATACCCTTCTAGTGCCATCCCTATAGTTAAGAAGTGAATAATATCAGGAAAATTATTACCTTCTACATGCACTGCAAAGAGCTGTGCATTTGGCAACTCTTCCTTCAAATTAGTAGTCTCCTCTCCTGTTTTGATTCATGACAAATGCTCAGGTCCTCCATTCAAACTCCTTGGCTTCACAATGATTTAAAAGTCACACTCCTAAAATAGAAGCAACCATCAGCAGATATTCCCCCCACCATAGGCTTATTAACCAGGTACTTCAAGGCATAATGATCTATGTACATCTTGAAATGTCTTCCTAATAGATAGTGCCTAAAATTCTGCAGTGCGTACACCATAGCCAACCCTTCGCACTCAGTCATTGAATAATTATTCTCGACCTTCAATAATTTTCTACTTGTGAAGGCTATAGGATGGTCCATTTGTCCTTCACTGGATTGTGTTAATACTACACCCAACACAATGCAAGAGGTATCAACGTGTACATGAAACTCCTTCCAATCTGGGAAGACCCGAATCAACGTGGTGACCATATCTTCTTTCAATACATCCAAACTGCGTTGGCATTCTTCATCCCAACAGAGTGTTGCGTCCTTCTTCAATAGCTTCTCCATGGACACAGTAATCTGAGCATAAGCTTTGATAAAATTTTTGTAATATCTAGTATGTCCCAAAGTCATGCATAGCTGCTAAACACTCCTTAGGGCCTCAAAATTCACAATTACTGCAATATTTATGGGGTCCACCATCAATCCTTGCTTACACACCACGCAACCCAGCAAGATCCCAAAGCGAACACAGAATAAGCAGTTCTTCAGATTCAACACGATCTAGTATCTGTGACACGTATCGAACATCAGGCGCAGACTGGCTACATGGCACTTCACTAATCCAAACATTGTCCAATCATCAAAGTATACTTCCAAGAACTTATGGATGAACTTCTTAAATTCTGCTATAACTACATGAGAAAATATCACAGGTGCATTCTTGAGTCCAAATGGCATCATAGTGTATTGAAAACAACCCATTTCGTTGTGAAGGTCATTTTTCTCCTATCCTCTAGCGCTATCTTTATCTGATGATACCGAGAAAACCCATTAGTAAAAGAGTAAGCCTCCTACCCTCCAACAATATCCAATACTTCATCTATAAACGACGTCGGGAATGGGTCATGAACACACGCATGATTAAGTTGTCACAAATGTATGCAAATTCTTATTTCATCTTTCTATTTCTTCTCCTAAACCACCATTGAGGTCACCCAGTCAGATTCTTCGATAGGCTCTATGATGCTGGCCTCCAACATCTTGTCCAACACTTGGTACACTTTTCCCTTATATTTTTGATTAAGATGATATGACCTCTGCTTAATAGGCTTCACATCCCGCTTCAGGGTAATCTTCATAACACCCAAATCACCAATTATGCCCTTCAAATCTGAAAACATGGTAGGAAAAAGATCGTAGTAGTTGCGGAGTAACTCAACAACTTTATCCACTATGGCATCATCCCAGTAATCCCCAATCTTCACAAAAAAAAAAATCTTTAGTGACAATGTTTACTTGCTTTGTCTTCAATGACACGGTAATGTATGGGTTGTCTATTTGTGGACCTTCAACTTTGCAATGTCGGTTTGCCACTGGAATATTAATGTTCCTAAGATCCTCATCATCCTCTTCGATGGTCACATTATAGCATTCCAATGCATCATGTAGCTGGGTGGTCGAATCTGGCTGAAACCATTCCATAGGTTCCATCAATGTTCTGAAGAAGATTGCTTTAATCTCTTGCAGCCTTTCATTGATGCTCGCAAAGCCATCCTTAAAGCTGAAGGTCAATAAGAAGTCTTCCTTCAATATATCCCACTCCATGGTGCCTTGGCAAAGCTTCATTTCCATATACCAGTTCATGGGAATTGTATCCAAAATATGGCAGAAGATGTGTACCCATTTCGATTGCGGTTTTGCCCCCCATGCTTTGGTCAATTTCGCTAGTGTTAGAGACTAGATTTACCTCAGGCTGAAAAGGCGATGTTCTAGGTCCACATCAAACCGCGCTCACCCTTGTAGCTAGCCCTACGAGGACAAGAGAGGGCTCTCTCCGAGTAAACCTCAGAAAAATATAATCGATAGGGCTCAAGACGACTGAAATAGAAGCTAATTTTAGGCTAGGTATGTAGTACAAGGGTTTGATCTAAGTTTTTAGGAGTTTTGTGTTGAAATAGGGAAAGGCAAATTTGGGCATGAGGATGAGGCACAGTTTTTGCAGAGGTATGATTGCGGCAAGGAAGGAGCTCGTCTTGATGTTTTTAAAGGGAATGAATGGGTAGATCAGACTGGTGAGGAGCTAAGGAGAGCAAGAAGGTTTCAAGGATTCTCCTTAAACAGGTGAAAACATTGTAAATCAAACAAATTTAAAGGCAGAGCATAACAATCTATGGATTCTACCTTAACACTTCATTTGTTCAATTGTAGAAGATGAGAGAAGGAAAATGATACACATAAAAACGTACAATTACTGAGAGAAGCAAACCATCAAAACATAAAGCCACATGGATCCCAAACAGTGATGCAAAACCCTGGTCTTTCCTTAGCCAAAAATGCAGAGAAAATATGTACAATGATATGCCAAAACAATCCCAAGTGTCCAACCCTGAAAATGACTAAGAGAATACATGATATAGACTAGCCCAACCCATTCCCTTGCCTCTAGGGGTCGAGCTCATCATTCTAGGAGCTGTTTCAACCAATTCTAAAACAAGGACTGAAATCTAGGCAATCAAAAAAAGTTGCCTCTATATGTTAGGAAACTGATTCATTCATTAAATTTTCACTTGTTAGTGAATAAATCATCTAGAACAAGTAAATAAGTGCCAAAATTACATAATGTTTATCTAATTACATCAATATAGATCAAAAATTACATCAAGAAGAAAAACTAGTCAAACTGGCCGAATTTCTGAGCTGGAAGGTGAAAAATTGGGCAAAAATCCTCTGTGTGCCACGCCAAAATCTATGTGTGTCACGCCACTTTGGAGCTGATTTTGAGGCACTTCCTGAAGTCCAAATTGAGCCCACGTGCTCTTATTTGAAAGCCCCACCTGTCTACCTTCCAACCCAAGTGGAATTTCTAGATTTAGATGTCATTTACCCCTCCAAAACTACAATCTCCCAAGACTGCTTCCTGTGTGCCAAAAAAGCGTTAGTGAGGTCATTTTTAGGGTGTTTCTGACCCTTTAGGCAAGCCATAACTTGATGAAATCCTTAGTTAATCCATGAGCATACATAAATTTTGATGAGAAATCCAAAAATGTAAAGTTATCCTCCTAGAGAGCTCCCAATGATAAGCGTGCGCCAAGTGGCACTACGCACAGGGCGAAAAAAACCTGTTTTTAAAGCCAAAAATTCAAAATTGACAAATTTTCTCCAAATTCCTTGAAATTTGGGCCAAAAGTGCCTCATCAAGTTCCATGCTCAACCAAAGAAGCTTTGGCCAAGATCTGAAGACGATCATGCTCTTTTTGCCTCTTTTGCTTCTTTGTTGCCTTCTTCAATTTTGCCTTCAAATTTCTTATTCGCGCCTTGGAACTCATATTGCGTGCCCTGTAATGGAAAACCATGTGCCTCAACAATGCTTTGCCCTTATCGGCCTTTTCCAATATTCTTTCTAGGTGAATGTTGATTCTCTTGAGCCAAGACTCTCGATCATCATTAATCACTTGTTCCAATGTAGTGAACTCAATCCTCCTCCTTTGGGTAGCTTGGCGATTCTTGTGGATATTTTGCAACTCCATGATTTCTTGCTGATATTCAAGTTGTTTATTCCTCTGCTCTAAGTATTTGATAATCCACTTAGCCCTCTCCAAGTTGAGGGATAAGGTGTTCATCTTTGTCTGCTGCTCCTGAATGACCTCTCTAAGATGTGCACTTTGCAGGCCCATGTTGGTATCGTCATCCTGAATGAGAATGAAGTCAGTCTCTCGCTCACCTGAAGGCCCCTCATCCTACATTGGCCTCTTGCATCAGTCCTATACCTACACTTGTGCTGCTGATGATGGGAATAATACCCCTTCCACCACAAGTGGAGATAGTACTCGTCGTGCTGCTGCAAACAATCCCCTCATGCCTCTCTGATAGGTAACATATGTTGGCACAATGGTAGTATTTGCCTCCTGACCTCCATGCTACTGTGAAGGTTCACCCAAATCATGAACAACCTCCTGATGAGCTACTGAAGCTGTGAAGAACTCACGGGAGATGAAGTCTTCCCATGTGATACCTTGCAGGCCAAGCTGATGTACAACAATGATCTTGATGAGCGCGTAATGATAAATGTTGTTGTTCTGCTGTTCTGGACTCTTCCTCTGCACAAGAGTGGTCATCCTTTTGATGTTTTGGTACATGAAATATGGAATTTTCATGAATTTCACTCTTGTGAAATGCATCAATAACCTGATATGGTAAGCATAGAGGCGTGAGAAGCGACCTTCACAACTGAAGTATCTGATAATGAGTCTCATCAACAGCGCATAAGATTCCTTCAGAAACTGAAATGGGAATACTCTCCTGAGCTACCTCAAATAGCTAGGCCTGAAGTAAGGTTCATAATATGATCTATCCAACTGCTACCCTTTGTTACACGGTTCCCCTATGTTCGGTATCCCCGTGGCCCGAGAGATGGTTTCTGGTGTCAAGGTAAAGTCTACTCTAGCAAGAGTAACATGACTATCATGCAAATGTAAAATAAACAACCGGACTAACTCCTGATGATGTTGGATCTGAGTGATCATATCACAATACTGAAAGCATGTCATCGCAAGCGGGCAGGCCTGCAATTCAGTTAAGGAAGTAGGCTCTTCTCTGACATGTCTGCCATCTTTTCACAGACTTCTCGGCACATTAAGCTCAGTGGATGAGTCACTCCCTTGCTTATACTCTTGCTCATATGATGAACCTGTCTTTGTCATAATGCTGCAATGTGTATGTTGAATAGGTGTTTGGTTTGGCAAAGAGAAATAAGTGATGTGTTTTCAATGCCAATGTGCCACAGGAAAATGAGGGAATGTGAGGAAGAATATGGGAGGGGTAAAAGTAGATGATGGAGCTTACCAAGTGAAAATGTGCAATAGTCACTTTGAGGAACGTGGGAATGTAGGGATTTTGGAAGTGATATGGTGATAAATGATATAGGAGGAGGAGAATGATGAAGAATGATATGAGTTTAGTATAAGGAAAATGGGAAGCAGGGATATGATTTTTTTGGGAGTTTAATAATTATAGGATTATGAAAGGGAAGGAATCACAAGTGAGAGAGGAGAATTGGCACCAAAATCATCATTTAAAAACACCAATTACAAAACCCTATGGAGCAGATTTTGATATAAATGTAGGGTTTATATTTTGAAACTTCAAACCTTTGAATTCTCCCTCTAAGCACCACCCAACACAAGTTAAATTCAATAGCAAGAAGGATCAGACTTACTTGGAGCAAAAGACTTGGCACTATTGAGTTTTGATGACTACCGGGATAAACAACTGGCCTATAGGCTTTGTATGCCATGCGCAAGCCCAATGCACCGTGCGGCCTATGTGTGTCGTGCTAGTGTAATTTAACACTGAGAATTTGCCCTTTGTGCGCCACACAGCTTGTGTGTGCCGCAACCTCCTCCAATGCACCACGCAACCTTTTAATGCACAGTCTCGGCTATTGAAAAACACAAATTGGTCCTCCAATCCTCCAGTTGATATCCTTTGACCTCTTGGCACAACAAAATGTGTTTCAAGTGATGAACATGGCTCATGGAGTAATGGGTTGAATTTTTTGATGAAGCAGTGATGAATTTGTGCTTTGGAGGTCCTGTATGCTACGCACAAACACAGTGCGCCATGTCGTGTGGGTGCGCCGTGCCCTTGAGAAAATACACAGTGTATTTCCGCTCTGTCCGCCACGCTCTCTGGGTGCGTTGTGCCACCTGTTTTATGCACCGCGACCTCTTTCAGCTCATAGAGTCGGCCTCTTTCAAGCACAGTTTTGCTCTTACACTTTCAAAACACGATTTCTCCCTTGGATTATGAATGACACTTGTTGCAAAGGAATAAATAGCTTTGAGAAATATCATGACAAGAGATGGTTTCTATTTTTACCTCTTCAAAACCCATTTTCTTATGTTTAGTTTTTGGCACTTTTCCATAATTAATACAACTCTATCTTTTTGTTTCCCCCTTGATTTTTGACTTGGAATGATGAATTTCTTGGCAATTTTTTGCAGGGACGGTGGCATGTCTTGACCAAGGAAGACCAGGGCTGCACCTGGAGATTTCAACAACTAAAAAACCTTTTTTGAAAATTACATGGCAATATACACAAAAAATGAAATGTCGACTTTGCTTCAAAATAGAGTCTTGAAGAAAAGTCATAATATATCGATATGATGATGAAATTCTTTGAAATGAGAACTTATTAAGGACCTCCCTCAGGCCTACTGGCTTTATTGGACATCTTGAAGACACAACTTGAGAACCCCTAGACCTAGTGACTGAAACGACTCTTACTAATCAAAAGACTAAAACAGGGTTGTAAGTGACTCAAAAACTTGATTTTGATGGACAGACCTGAGCCAACATGGTAAGGCATGAGGGGTAATGAACAACAAGTCCCTTCTGTTGGATTATGCCATGCCCCTAGTAGAATGCAACTGAGTGAAGTGAGAAAGACACCTACAAATGAAATGCAATAAAGAGAAATGATCTTTGATGGAGGGATGTAAAAACCGACTCTAACATTGGCTCCAATGGGGATGGTAGCTCCATGGAGGTGCCAAGAACGACAGATCTCTGGAAGAGCTAGATAGTGCCTTCGTTCATTGGGCTATGGAGTCCATTATTTTCACAAATCGACACAAGACTCTTGACTAATTTATTGAATCAAACTTGACTCAAACTAAGTGAATTAGGAAACCAAAATGACTGACTAAAACTGACTAGACAAACTGAACTCAAAACTGAAATCTTTCTTCCGAATTATAGCCTTCACTCCGGGCCCTAAACTGAAGAAAATATCCCATCACACACTTGCAATGAAACTGAAATTAAATGGTATGTACAATGAGAATGTAGACAGCAGAAACAACTCAGAAATGATACCTCTTGAGCAGCCGACCATTGACCGATCCTCTGAGACATT
This sequence comes from Pinus taeda, assembly GCA_000404065.3. Classification (NCBI taxonomy): domain Eukaryota; kingdom Viridiplantae; phylum Streptophyta; class Pinopsida; order Pinales; family Pinaceae; genus Pinus; species Pinus taeda. The sequence goes on along the minus strand of APFE030273454.1, from coordinate 73,623 downwards.
CTTCTCTATTCATCTCCTTTAGAAGAAAAGCATTCTGACCATGATATGCAGCAATTTTGTAAGGACCTTTCCAGATATTTTCGAACTTATCGTGCTTACCCTTGTCCTCATTCCTTGCATCCCATTTCAGCACCACTTCCTCTAATTGGAATTTGTCTGCCTTCGCTTTTCTGTCATAGATTTTCTTAATCTTCTCCTGTAACTTGGACGTGTTTTGGAAGACCTCTTCTCGTGTCTGTTGCAAATGGATCATCTGATTTAATCTTCGTTGCATAGGATCTTCCTCACTACCAGATTCCTGAAGAAGTTTGACTACCGGAGCTGCTAGAGAAGTAGGAAACACTATATCAACTCCATAAACAAGCTCAAAGGGAGACATACCAATGGATTTCTTTTGGCTGAGCCGATCTGCCCAAAGTGCATTGACCAACTTCTTATGCCAACTCTTCTTGTTAATTTCTAGCAGCTTCTTGATGATGTTGACTAAAGATTTATTAGAAGACACTGCCAAACCATTGCCTTGTGGATGATAAGCGGTTGAGTGACCCAAAATGATTTTATACTTGTTACAACACTCAATCATCCTCTTGCCAGTGATTAACTTATTCGGGCAACCAAAACAAGACAAGATTTTGTTCTCAAGGAATGAAATAATTACCGCATTTGTAGCTTGTCTAGTGGGAATTGCTTCGATCCATTTCGTGAAATAATCTGTTGCCGTGAGAATCCATTGATGCTGACCAGAAGAAGTGGGATGAATTTCACCAATGAAATCCAGTCCCCACTGCTAAAAAGGGGCACTCACCTCAATGGGCTTAAGCGATAAAGGCTGTAATTTCTGCCTTCCTTCAAAAATCTGACATTGATGACAGCTCTTGACCACTTTATATACATCAGCAAACAATTTTGGCGAATAGTATCCTGCACGGAGAATTTTGTTTGCCGTTGTTTTCCAAAAGAGGTGACCTCCACAATCTCCTTTATGGAAATCCTCCATGACTTGCTGTGCTTCTCCTTCCACCAAACAATTCAACAAAACACCACTGGGATCTTTCCAATAAAGTGCAGAATTTAAAATACAAAACTTTGCAGCCTTCAATTTGAGAGTTCTACCTTTGTTTCTAGAAATGCCAGGTGGTGGTGAGAAATTTTGCAGCACATATATGATATCTGAATACCACGGGGAAAAAACAAACATTTCGGATACCTGAATTGACGAACCTTCCTCATTTTCATCGGACATAGAAATGATTAGATTGATGCCTAAGGCTTGCAAGTTTGTTTCATCCATTAACTTCGCCAATCCCTGACCTTTAACAAGCTTGGTGGGCTTTATCTCCACATTGTACTCCAACAAGGCTGCAATCCACTTGCCCCGTCTTCCTTCCGGGTCGATCTGCACTAAAAAATCCTTGACAGCAGCATTAGGAACATAAGCCAAATTATGAGAATGCAAAATATACACCTGAAAATATTTTAATGCCTTCACAAGTGCAAGATATTGCTTTTCAATGATGTTGTAATTCAAGGCTGCATCTCTTATAGTTCAGCTGAAAAAAGCAATTGGTATTTCATAGTCATCTCTCTTCTGCATTAAGACAACTGCCATTGTATGCTCCAAGGCAAAAGAAAACAATATAAAATCCTGAGCGTAGTCCGGGCTGATTAGAACCGGAGCTGAAGAAAGAGTTAATTTGACTAAGTTGAAAGATTTTACAGCCTCTTCCATCCATGTCACTTGGATGTCCTTCTTAAGCATGTTTGTAATCTCTCTTAGATGTTCAGCAAGATTAGGAACAAAGAAGTAGAGAAAATTCATCTTACCATTAAACGATTGAATCTCTTTCTTATTCCAGGGCAAATTAATTTGCTGAATCACTTCCACACGTGCTGGATCAATATGAATGCCATCTTTTGATATGATGTTCCCAAGTAGTTTTCCCTCATCCATGGAAAACGAGCCCTTCTTTGGATTCAACGACACACCATATTTTCTGCACTTTTGAAAGACAATTTTTAAATGATACAAGTGTTCTTCATTTGATTTGGAAAACATAGTTAGATCATCAAGGTACACAACCAAGAAGACATCCTTCTCATTTGCGAAAGCCAAGTCCATTGCCTGCTGAAAAGTGGCACCCGCATTCTTCAAACCAAAAGGCATTTTGGCATAATGAAAAGTTCCCCATGGGGTGGTGAACGTTGTTTTTTCCTGGTCATCTTCATGGACCAAAATTTGGTTATATCCAGAATAACCATCAAGTAGTGACATCCGAGATGCTCCAACTACTCGCTGAAGTATATGATCCATTTTGGGTTGTGGATAATTATCCTTCAATGAAACTTTATTGAGATTCCTAAAATCAATGCACAAGCGAATTTCACCTGTCTTCTTTCATACATGCACCAAATTAGAGATCCAATCAGAAAGTCAGATGGGGACAATGATTCCTGATATGTACAACCTATTTATCTCCTTCTTAATTGATGGCAGCAGTTTTGGATTTAGCCTTCTCAATTTCTGTCTGAAAGGTTTTTGATTAGGCTTGATAGGAATGGTATGCTGAATTATATTGGTATCATATGTCTTCAAGTCAGAATAATCCTAGGGAAACACATCAGCAAAAGATGACAATAAACTGATATATTTGGCCTTTACCTTGTGTGGCAGTGCTTTGGACAATTTTACCATTTTTGGATTGGCCGTTGTTCCGATATTGACCTCTTCAACACCCTTCTCTGTTGGCTGCAACGTTGGCTTGCGGGTTACGTCATCTTGATCAAAGAGCTCTTCTAAAGGTATCAAGCCTTTAGGAATGATGTTATCCTTTAACTGCAACACTTCCATTTGATTTATTTGCACATCATCTTTACCATCATCATGTTCTACATCAATTGCGGTGTCTTTGAACTTACCTTTGCTTTGCAGAAAATCATTAATCTCCTCATCGTCTTGGAAAGCTTGCCAATATCTCTGATTGTCTGGGAAAGTCGGATGATGCTTGACATGGATTTCAAATTTATTACTTGAATTCATAGGAGTCATCAAATTACTTGCTGCCTTAGCAAGTGCATCAGCAATGTCGTTTTGAATGCGAGGCACACACGTCAAGGTATAATTTGAAAACAATTTCAGGATATCTAGGACAGCGTTGCGGTAAGCTCACATCCGAGGATGTTTTGCTTGATATTCACCTTTAACTTTCTTTATCACCAATTTGGAGTCACCATATACAACAATCCCATTAGCATTGAGCTTCCTTAGAATTTTTAGGCCAGCAATCAAAGCTTCGTACTCAACCTCATTGGTCGAACAATTAAAAGCAAGCTTGTAGGAACATACTCGCACATTACTAGGAACTTTGTTCGGGGTAGAGAGAGGAATGTGTACCCAAATACCAATTCCAGCACCATCATTTCCCACTGCACCATCGAAATCCATGGTCCACAGGCTGTCTTCATCTTCTTCTAGGTGCTGAAACTCTGTCACCTCTGTTTTTCCTACTTGCTGTCAATTGTTTTGGGTTTATTTCTCAATGGTATTCTGTTGTTTGTGTCCTTCTTTATTTAAAAATTCTCTGAAATTCTCTACTATCTCTAGAATATCATCAGCTACAACTAATTGACTATCAATATCATTGAAACTATCTGAATACAAAACAAAAGACTCTTAATATGTATGTACATAATTAATTGCATGATTAATTGGTTTCTCCTTACTTGTAATCATGTATTTCATTTTTTGTTCCCAGTACAATTTTCTCATTTTGCCAAACATAGGAATCGTTGCATAGGAGAAATCTAGTTGTAAGGTCCCTTTCAATTTCGCTCCCCAAGGCCTGGAAAGAAGCATACCAAACCTGGGAGGAATGTATGCCACAACATCATTCATCAAAACATTCTTTGTGGGGATCTGATCCAAACTTACGATCAAGTCTTTGATAAGCCCAATACATCTTACTCTGCTAGAATCAAATGAAAATAGATCATGGTATCTCCTTGTGACATCCAAACCCAACTTCTCCATGATAGATTTCACCATAAGATTGTGGGAAGTGCCGGAATCAAACATGGCATTACGTAACACAAACTCATGCAATCTCAAATTGATATAAAAAGGTGGCACATCGTTGTCCGGAGACTCACCATTCAATGCTGGTCCAAACATCAGCTCGGGTTGATCATCCTCCACACTCACCATATCAAACATTGGATCAAAATTCAAAACTTTAGAGACTTGACCTCTAGAATCACTGTTCCTCATTAGTTCAGTCAAGGGAATGGAAACCTTTAATTTATAAATTTCATTTTCTAAACTAAAAGTTGAGGAACTTTCTACCTCCTTGGCTGGAACATCTTTTCCTTCAACTTTATCTTTTGGAACAACAGGCTGATTTGACTTTTTTGTTGATGGTGACTTGCTGATATTGGGATCAACAGCCTCTTTCCCTTTCCTTTGTGCATCAGGTGCCTCATTCTTGGATGTTGGAGCTTCTTTTCTCTTCTGGATTGGATTGATGGGAACATTTCTATTTCTAAGTGAATACTGACGTTACTGAGCAGTCAAAGCATTCACATAACCTCTGTGATACTCATCGAACTCTTCTTCAAGAGCGGTGTCATTAGCCAAAATATAATCCTTATCCTTTTGTACAGCTGAATTTCCTGCATACTCATCATCTTCAGTGATAAAGGTGGGCATATCATCAGGAGTAAAGAAGTGATTTTCCTCTCCTAGTACATTGTCTTCATCATCAGATTTGGGACCAACAAAATTCTACTAAAGAGGTGTCTTTACTTGTTGTGGTTGTGATGCCGGTTCTTGTGCTCACTGCTCATGTTGTTTGATCTTGTATTGTGGCTACTGTTGGCCACGGAAATTGGGATTCCGAATCTGCGGTTTAGGCTTGTCAAGTGATAATATTTCAATCATCTTTTCTACCTTGCAGAGTACTTGATCTGATGTCGAAGCTTCTTCCTTTATTGAAACTCTCTTCTCGGCTTTCAATCTAGCTCTTTTGTCATTCAAATTTGCCTCAACACTAACAACAATTTTTTGCATCTCTTCTAAGGTAGGCGGATCTCTCTCTTGCAATTGATATGCCATATCAGGATCAAAACCATCCGGGAACTTAAGCAAAGCTGACTTTTTAGATGGCATTAAATCATCGGGAATTGCATTGTAAACCATATTGAATCTATTACAGTAGTCTTGCACAGACTCACCGACATTTCGCTTGATCTTGGTATATTCGGAAGTGATTTGAAGAGGATCTTTCTTGACCTCCCAATGATCTAGAAACTATTTTTGAAGCTCTTCTAATGTAGGAATACTTCTAGCTACCAAAGCTCTAAACCATTTTCTTACTTCACCACCAAAAGTTTGCACAAAGAGTCTCATTGTTATATTTTCTTCATCAATTTCATAACGCTCAAAGAAATCTGACATTTTGTCCACATGCTATTGAGCCGGAGCACTTTAAGGAGTGCCATCGAACAATGGAATCTTACTTTGATAATCTGCGAGCATGTCATTCAAAACTTAAGGTAGTGCAAGAGGAGCAAAACGAGCAGCCTTCGCTCTTGGTGGATTTGCAATCGGCCTTGGAGATGTTGGGGGAGTAGGTGCAGCTAAGGTGTGAGGTGTATGAGGAGGGGTGTGTGGAGGAGAAGCACTTTTGGGTGTAGAAGGAGTAGAAGAAGGCAAATTTATTGTAGAATTTTGATCAGAAATAATAGGTTGCACAGGGATGGTGGGAATGAAGGGCGGTTTGGTAGGATTTCTGGAGGTGGATGCTGTGATGGAAGATCCAATGGTAGCAGATGTAGTTTCTAGAAAATCAATGATATTTGTCATCTCAATTGTAGTTTGGAGTTGTCTTAAAATAAAATTCTCAATAGAATTATTAGACTTTTCAATGTTAAGAGCTACAATGAAATCCAGATTTGGAACTATACAATCGAGAGCACTTTTAGATTTGGTTTTAGACAATGACAATTCAAACTTTTCATCGAAATAAAGTTCTTCAAGATATTCAAAAATGGCAGGACATGAATGAGATTTAATCACGGGAGTCACCGAGCTTGCTTGACGAAGGAGTCTTGGAATCAAATTTGGATTTTCGTAGACAGGAGGCAGATTTGGCTCTGGATTAGCTCTGGTATGTCTTCTTGAAGCCAGTGTGCTTTTTCAAAAGATCAAAGGAACATAAACAACTTTCTCAGCCTATGAATTCGTAAGCTGATCATCCACAGCTTCGAGTTATCAAATGTACTGGGGTGTTCACAAGTTAGAGTTCCCGTTAATGAGACTAGACCAGAGATTGACTGAAATAACGTTTATCCACTTGCGCTCATGCGAAGCAAAAGTGTTTTGAAGGCTACTTGGATAATCTTTAGACACCGTCTGTAGTTTCAAAATGAAGAATACTAACACACAACCAAATTAGTCCCCAGTGGAGTCGCCACTATGTTGGAGCCTAGATTTGCCTCAGGCTGAAAAGGCAAGGTTCTAGGTCCACATCAAACCATGCTCTGCCTCGTAGCTAGCCCTACGAGGACAGGAGAGGGCTCTCTCTAGGTCAATCTCGGCAAAATATAATCAATATGGCTCGAGATGATTGAAATAGAAGCTAATTTTAGGCTTGGTATGTAGTACAAGGGTTTGATTTAAGTTTTTAGGAGTTTTTTTGTTGAAATAGGGAAAGGCAAATTTGGGCTTGGGCATGAGGCACAGTTTTTGCAGAGGTATGATTGGGGCAAGGAAGGCTCTCATCTTGATGCTTTTAAAGGGAATGAATGGGTAGATCATACTGGTGAGGAGCTAAGGAGAGCAAGAAGGTTTCAAGGATTCTCCTTAAACAGGTGAAAACATTGTAAATCAAACAAATTTAAAGGCAGAGCATAACAATCTATGGATTCTACCTTAACACTTCATTTGTTCAATTGTAGAAGATGAGAGAAGGAAAATGATACACATAAAAACTTACAATTACTGAGAGAAGCACACCATCAAAACATAAAGCCACATGGATCCCAAACATTGCTGCAAAACCCTGGTCTTTCCTTAGCCAAAAATGCAGAGAAAATATGTACAATGATATGCCAAAACAATCCCAAGTGTCCAACCCTGAAAATGACTAAGAGAATACATGATATAGACTATCCCAACCCATTCCCTTTCCTCTAGGGGTCAATCTCATTATGCTAGGAGTTGTTTCAACCAATTCTAAAACAAGGACTGAAATCTAGGCAATCAAAACAACTTGCCTCTATATGTTAGGAAACTGATTCATTCATTAAATTTTCACTTTTTAGTGAATGAATCATCTAGAACAAGTAAATAAGTTCCAAAATTACATCATTTTTATCTAATTACATCAATATATATCAAAAGTTACATCAACAAGCAAAACTAGTCAAACTGGCCGAATTTCTGAGCTAGAAGGTGAAAAAATGGGCAAAAATCCTTTGTGCGCCGCACCAAAATCTGTGCGCATCGTGCCACCTTGGAGCTGATTTTGAGGCACTTCCTGATGTCCAAATTGAGCCCACTTGTTCTTGTTGGAAATCACTTCCTGTCTACTTTCCAACCCAAGTGGAATTTCTGGATTTGGATGTCATTTACCCCTCCAAAACTACAATCTCCCAAGACTGCTTCCTGTGTGCCAAAAAAGGGGTAGTGAGGTCATTTTTAGGGTGTTTTTGACCCTTTAGCCAACCTAGAACTTGATGAAATCCTTAGGTAATCCATGAGCATACAAAAATTTTGATGAAAAATCCAAAAAAGTAAAGTTATCTTCCTGGAGAGCTCCCTATGATAAGCGCGTGCGAAGTGGCGCTACGCACAGGGCAGAAAAAACTTGTTTTTAAAGCCAAAAATTCAAAATTGACAAAATTTTCGCCAAATTCCTTGATATTTGGGCTGAAAGTGCCTCACCAAGTGCCATTCTCAGACAAAGAAGCTTCGGCCAAGATCTGAAGATGATCATGCTCGTTTTTCCTCTTTTGCTTCCTTGTTGCCTTCTTCAATTTTGCCTTCAAATTTCTTATGTGCGCCTTGGAACTCATATTGCATGCCTTGTAATGGAAAACCATGTGCCTCAACAATGCTTCATCCTTATTGGCCTTTTCCAATAGTCTTTCCAGGTGAATGTTGATTCTCTCGAGCCAAGACTCTCGATCATCATTAATCACTTGTTCCAATGTAGTGAACTGAATCCTCCTCCTTTGGGCAGCTTGGCGATTCGTGCAGATGTTTTGCAACTCCATGATCTCTTGCTGATCTTCAAGATATTTTTTCCTCTTCTCTAAGTATTTGATAATCCACTTATCCCTCTCGAATTTGAGGGATAAGGTGTTGATCTCTGTCTGCTACTCTTGAATGACCTCTCTAAGATGTGCACTTTGCGGGCCCATGTCGGTATCGTCATCCTGAATGAGAATGAAGTCAGTCTCTCGCTCACCTGAAGGCCCCTCATCCTGCATTGGCCTCTTGCTTCGGTCCTGTTCTTGCACTTGTGCTACTGATGACCGTAATGAGACCCCTTCCACCCTAGGTGGAGATAGTACTCGTCGTGCTGCTGCAAACAATCCCCTCATGCCTCTCTGATAGGTAACATATGTCAGCACAATGGTAGTCTTTGCCTCCTAACCTCCATGCTACTGTGAAGGTTCACCCGGATCATGAAAAACCTCCTTATGAGCCGCTGAAGTTGTGAAGAACTCACGGGAGATGAAGTCTTCCCATGTGATACCTGCAGCCCAAGCTAATGTACAACAATGATCTTGATGAGCGCGTAATGATAAATGTTGTTGTGTTGCTATTTTGGACTCTTCCTCCGCACAAGAGTGGTCATACTTTTGATGTTTTGGTACATGAAATATGGAATGTTCGTGAATTTCACCCTTGTGAAATGCATCAATAACCTGATATGGTAAGCATAGAGGCGTGAGAAGTTACCTTCACAACTAAAGTATTTGATAATGAGTCTCATCAATGGCGCATAAGATTCCTTCAAAAACTGAAATGGGAATACTCTCCTGAGCTACCTCAAATAGCTAGGCCTGATGTAAGGTTCATCATATGATCTATCCAGCTGCTGCCCTTTGTTACACTCTTCCCCTATATTCGATATCCCGGTGGCCTGAGAGATGGTTTCTGGTGTCAAGGTAAAGTCTACTCCAGCAAGAGTAACATGACTATCATGCAAATGTAAAACAAACAACCGAACTAACTCTTGATGATGTTGGATCTGAGAGATCATCTCACAATACTAAAAGCATGACATTTGCTGAAAGCATGTCATCGGAAGTGGGCAAGCTTGCAATTGAGTTAAGGAAGTAGGCTCTTCTCTGACATGTCTGCCACCTTTTCGCGGCCTTCTTGGCACATTAAGCTCAGTGGATGAGTCACTCCCTTGCTCTTAATCTTGCTCATATGATGAACCTGTCTCTGTCATAATGCTGCAATGTGTATGTTGAATAGGTGTTTGGTTTGGCAAAGAGAAATAAGTGATGTGTTTTCAATGCCAATGTGCCACAAGAAAATGAGGGAATGTGAGGAAGAATATGGGAGGGGTAAAAGTAGATGATGGAGCTTACCAAGTGAAAATGTGCAACAGTCACTTTGAGGGATGTGGTAATGTGGGGATTTTGGAAGTGATATGGTGATAAATGATATAGGAGGGGGAGAATGATGAGGAATGATATGAGTTTATTATAGGGAAAATGGGAAGCAGGGATATGAGTGTTTTGGGAGTTTAATAATGATAGGATTATGAAAGGGAAGGAATCACAAGTGAGAGAGGAGACTTGGCACCAAAATCATCATTTAAAAACACCAATTACAAAACCCCATGGAGCAGATTTTGATAGAAATGTAGGGTTTATATTTTCAAACTTCAAACCTTTGAATTCTCCCTCCAAGCACCACCCAACACAATTAAATTCAATAGGAAGAAGGCTTAGACTTACTTGGAGCAAAAGAATTCGTGCTATTTAGTTTTGATGACTGCTGGGATAAACAACTGGCCTGTAGGCTCTATGCGCTGTGCACAAGCCCAGTGCACCGCGCGGCCTGTGTGCGCCGCGCCAGTGTAATTTAACACTGAGAATTTGCCCTATGTGCGCCGCAAGGCTTGTGTGCACCGCGATCTCCTCCAATGCACCGTGCAGCCTTTCAATGCACAGTCTCAGCCATTGAAAAACACAATTTGGTCCTCCAATCCTCCAGTTGATATCCTTTGACCTCTTGGCATAGCAAAATGTGCTTCAAGTGATGAACATGGCTCATGGAGTAATGGGTTGATTTTTTTGATGAAGCAGTGACGAATTTGTGCTTTGGAGGTCCTGTGCGCTATGCACAAACCTAGTGCGCCACATTGTGTGGGTGCACCGCGCCCTTGAGAAAATACACAATGTATTTCCGCTCTGTGCGCCGCACTCTGTGGGTGCGCCGCGCCACCTGTTGTATGCACCGCGACCTCTTTCAGCTCACACAGTCGGCCTCTTTCAAACACAATTTTGCTCTTACACTTTCAAAACACGATTTCTCCCTTGGATTCTGAATGACACTTGTTGCAAAGGAATAAATAGCTTTGAGAAATATCATGACAAGAGATGGTTTTGATTTTTACCTCTTCAAAACCCATTTTCTTATGTTTAGTTTTTGGCACTTTTTCATAATTAATACAACTCTGTCTTTTTGTTTCCCCCTTGATTTTAACTTGGAATGATGAATTTCTTGGCTATTTTTTGTAGGGACGGTGGCATTTCTTGACCAAGGAAGACCAGGGCTGCGCCTAGAGATTTCAACAACTGAAAAACTTTTTTTGAAAATTAGATGGCAATATACACAGAAAAACAAAATGTCGACTTTGCTTCAAAATAGAGTTTTGAAGAAAAGTCATAATCTATCCATATGACGATGAAATTCTTTGAAATGAGAACTTATTAAGGACCTCCCTCAGGCCTGCTAGCTTTATTGGACATCTTGAAGACACAACTTGAGAACCCCTAGACCTATTGACTGAAATGACTCTTACTAATCAAAAGACTAAAACAGGGTTGTAAGTGACTCAAAAACTTGATTTTGATGGACAGACCTGAGCCAGCATGGTAAGGCATGAGGGGTAATGAACAACAAGTCCCTTCCGTCGGATTATGGCATGCCCCTAGCGGAATGCAACTGAGTGAAGCAAGCAAGACACCTACAAATGAAATGCAATAAAGAGAAATGATCTCTGACGGAGGGATGTAAAGACCGACTCTAATAGCTAGGTGATTGCGTGGGTCATCCCTTCCATCATATCTCTCAGTTATTCTAGTATTAGGATGCCCAAACTGTACCACATCATTCTTTGATAATCTCTCCATCCAACAAAACTATCGTTATGCATACCCCACCATCATGTAGGCATAGCACGCAGTGCCAAATCTACTACTTGGAAGTGGTGGTCCTTAGGGAATTCATGCTCAAATGCATCCATAAAATTATCCACATCAGTAAACCCATCATAATATGGTACGTTTCTTACCTCTGATGAGACATAGCTCAATGATTTCGTCATCATATTGCACCGTAGTGTGGATACTTCATGCAACCTATTCTGCCAATGTTCCAACTCTTCATCTAAATCAAAGGTGCAAGATCTCTCCCGATACCATGCGATCCTCCCATTTGCCATCAAATTGATCTAATGTTGATCTTGTGGTATTATTTTGTAGCTATGATCTTGTTCATCTTCACTTTCCTCATAATCGCAAACTAGTTTAGTATAGCACATTCCTTCTGCAGGGTCCAGCGTACTATAACCCGAAGTGATTTCCTTTCAAATGATATTGTTCTTTTCTTCAAATTGATGACCCTATTCATATCAATAACTAAATCAATTCCTAGGAGCACGGGGTATCAATTGCTATCATCGACATTCTCTATGACTTTAAAATTGGCCATTGCACTCGCACCTTCTATATCCACTGTTACTCCATACAATAATCCCATGGGGATGATTTTCTGTTGGTTCGTCATTCTAAGTTGAATTGGAGACCAATGTAGCACAGGTCTCCCCATCCTTTCCTAGGTTTTATTTGGAAAAATGTTCACATTAGATCCCAGATCCAAGATGACCTTATCCATCTCATAGTCTCCTATCTATGAAGTGAGTGTTGTCTCACGCCCCGTTCACGCCTTATGTTTGCCAATTTTTCTGACTACATGTTGTCCATCAGGGACCTTCTCCTTCCTAGTGCATTTGATTATTAACTCCTGTAGGCCTTCCACAACTTTGCTCTTGTGAAGTAGTTTTATGCATGGTTCCAAAAACGTGGTGAGGACAGAGGGATCAACCTTTGCAGGCGCACTAGTTTCATGCTACTTTTTTTGGCTTCCTGAGGTGGAGGCCTCAGCAAAGCGCTTATTGTCTTCCAAAAACATTTCCTTAGCATGTGCTAGATAAAAACCAACCTCCTTTTCGGGGGCCTTGCAAATTGCATCTGTCCTCCTTAGGTTGTTTACCCTTATCATCTCCAGTCGTTATTACAGTTCTCAGCACTATATTTACGCTTTGATCCTCCTTGCAAGGCTCATTTCTCATCATCTACAAGTTCTGCATAGGCGGTTGAGGTTGCACTTTCTTCTATTTCATTTTAGCTATCAACACCCGACATTCTTCTATAGTATGGTCAAACTAGCTATAGTATTGACATGATAGTCATGTCTAATTCTAACAATCTCACGCATAGTTCCATAATGTTCCACAGTTGTAGCAGATGAGTTAAACACAACCTCTACCAGCTCCTCCTCCTCGACCCCATCCTTGACCCTGATAACCTCCACGTGCTCCTCTAGCGCCCTCCTCTCGAGGCCAAGTTTCTGCTTGCATCCAGTATGTAGGTGTTCTTTCCATCATCATCTCATAGTTGTGACAGTGGCACTCATCATGGCCAACCTATTTGCAGAAGGTACATAACAACTGCTGAGGTGTCTGAACAAACTTTTGAAGAAAATGGCAGTTATCCATCGAATGTTGTCAACCAACTAGACAAATAACACACCAAAATGTAGACCCCATGCTTGACCTTGCTATGTCTTTTGGCTTCAGGAGAATTTCCCCCCTCCTGTAATATAATTCATGAATACAGGACACTGGTATTTATTATGCCCCTGGATTTTGCAGTTCAAGCATCAAACTTCCGCGCGCACCTCTAGTTTAGTTTCCCTGTCTTTTTTCAAGCTGTGTAATTCTATGCAGAGGTTCTATAACTGAGAGTGGATCTATTGTACCCCCAAGGTCACATCCTGAATAGGAATTTCATGCAACCTCATCGCAATTTCCAAGGCTTTTTATTATGTTTCTATATTCTCCCGTGACAAAGAAATTCTCAAGTGGGGTGGAAGCGAAGCTATAAACCATTCGCGATGCTGACCATCTATGAGTTGCATGTTATCTTCTCGAATCTAACACTTCAACCTATGATCTAATTCCCATGATGTTTCATCGACCCTCGTCATGATTTCCTTAAATCCAACTACTGACTATGAGTTAGACTTAGGCTTACTAAATTGCTTGTTTAAAGCTGCCTTGGTCTCTACCAGTGATGCGAGAGGATTGTCAGAACAATACTTAATATACCAAGTCAGCGCGTGATCCTGCAAAGAAATAACCAATTGTTCTTTCTTTATATTGTCATCAGTAATCTATTGCACTGTCAACATAATGCTCACAACAAACCAAAATTTCTATGTATCCTCACTCCCTATGCCTTTGAAAATCGGTAGCTTCATCATGTTCGCCATGTTGAATGATGGTGGTGGTGGAGGTGGAGGCATGGATGAAGGTGTATGTGGTGGAGGTGGAGTGGATGGATGATTTATTCGGGGAAACCCCTGAGTGATTAGCTGAAAAATGCTTCATTGAAGAGTGCGTTTTGCCCCTTCATCATCACTTAAGGGAGGTCCAATCAATGGACTATACTCTAATCCTAATCTCTCTTGATTTATACATATTTTTCCGCTTCATGTAGCTCCAAATATCAAGGCAATGGTTCTTCACTTAACAACATTTTAATCCAGGTATTCAAACATCTTAAATACTTACCTCGCGGTCCCTTGAAAAATCACCACTCTGCTTTTTTGTAGCTTACTGATGTGCCAACTATAAGTTATGTAACAAATCCTCCTATAACTCGATCAAACCAATGATCAACAGCCCACACGATCTTATTCTTTGAAGCTTCCAATCATCACACTAGCTCTAGAGTCCACACTATGGGATTATCGACTTCCACCTTCCTTGGTTGTATGTCAATTTAGCCAACCACTCATATAGTTCAATGAGGAAGGTGCAGAAGAAGATCTTTTGTATCTCCATATATAGATACCTATTCAACCACTATCCCTTTGACAGGCGTGGATTCCTATTTTCTTACACCTAAAATTGATGAATCTTTCGATCCAACCACTTTTCAATTTCTTTCTTAGTCATATTCCAGTGGTACGACATCACACATCTCTGTCAAGCATATCCCGATCCTGACAATGGAATTGTTTGTTGGCTTAGGGGGTCCTAACCTAGGATCAGAGTTAGTTGTGCGAACCAACAAAACTCTACACTACTGCCCATTTTTGTAACAACTCACATAGCATAGGCTGCAGTCTCACTCGAAGTAGTATGGGGCGATGCTAGAACCAAGTTTTTGCATCCAAGGACCAATGTGATGTCTTTTAAAGCCCTATATTTTCCTTCATGTAGATCTATAAGCCCTTAGGGCTTGTTACTGTGACACTGTTAAACTGGCACTCTAACATTCACGAAGGACCACAATTCACCTTTGCGGACCCTTAATAGTCAATTTATCCACTTATGCATATCAGAGAACACTCAATTAGTGTTCATGCTGATCTACTTAAGTTATTTAGTAAACATAAAAAAATTCATCAGAATCTTCATGAAAGTACTTAAAATGCATTACATACAATTATTAAGGCTTATTAAAAAGAATTGTGCAACATTCCAACAAAATTTTGTAAAACACATCATTCATTGACAACACATAATATTAATAGAAATAAATAGAAATACACAATAATCCTCTAGCAACTGTCTTTATTGGTCTTCAATTTAGATATACAGACTCAAAACTACCATGCGCACTCAGCTGCAAAGCCTTTCTTCTTTTATCTGATCTAATTCTTCTCGCTATCACTTCTCTTCTATCTATCCATTACATCTCCATTATCCATTAGACTCTCTAAGACACGCCTATCTATAGCCTTTTTCATACAATCCCATGGTTTGTGTACCATGGGTGTATCCCAAAACTGACTCAAACTTAAACAAAGGGCTAAAACCCCTTTGACTCTTAATCATCTATGTGCTCCTCGTCCACAAATCGTTGAGACTTTTCATTAATTACAAAAATGTAACAAAACTTGGGTTATTTTAACCCTAAAACTGAATGAAGGGACCCCATACCAAAAACATCTCTATATTTTGTTTGGAAGGGAGGATCTCATCTACTATATTACATTTTTTTCTTACCTCTTCTAACATGATCATTGATGTGTGGGCCTTCTATTTCCCTACCTCCCTCTAGTCATATCATCCATGTGATCATGTCCACATTCACTTTGATATTTACTACATGAGTAATCATATAGGATGACATATTTGTATTGATTTAATGATATATTGATTACACTGGCTTTATGATTACACTTAGTATTAATTTTGTACCATATGCATGTTAGAGTAAGATGCATTTCATGCTTTTTTTTGCATTAGAATTAATGTCATATGATATCTCTCATGGTAGATTAGCTACATTTAAATTAAAACTTGCATATTTTATTTTTAGTTTATTTTACATCCTAACATCAAGCACGGGTTATCATAAGACACCGTACGAACATGTTTCCCCATGGGTTTGATATTTTATATGAGTAGGTAATAGGTCTACCATAACCAAGAGAATTTTGGTGTTCTCATGACCTCACATTCGAGTAGCTTCACCCACCTTTTGAGAGATCATGTCCTTGTTGGATCTAGATGTTACCCACCATTTTGGGGCTGATATCCCTAGGAGAAAAGTTTCTCCAATATGCTCCTTAGCTGGTAGCCAAGTTCCAACAATCCCTTGCATTCACCAACTACCTCATTATGCCATTTTCTCCACCGGTTGAGCCATTGATGTGGTCCCTCACCCATTTTTCATGATCACATGTTTGAAGGTGCAACTCCCAAACCTAAAGGTATGCCTTTTCATTTGGTAATTGAGTATTGTAGTTTACTTATCATGGATACCTTTGGGCATGGATTAATGGGGTATTCAACAGAAAGAGTGTGTTAGTTCTATGCTCTTGTCCCCTAGACCTCTTTTGGACATTCCCCTTGGACCTTAGTGTAGTGGGATCTCTTTTACTGACCTTTGGGCTTTAGGGATAGTATTACATAAGAAACCTTAATTTTGCTTGCATGGTGCCACTCCCTCATCCACATATATTACTTCCCTTATGTTCATTATAATCACATAAGTCATTTCTCCCACCTGGGGCCACATTCCTCCACTGGGTCCACATAGGGTTAGCCTCTGCTTCCCCTTTTCCACACATTGGGTTGGGCTTGAAATGATGCCCAAAAGTTTGATGTAGCTGAAAAGAGAAAAAAACATAATTGGCCACATTAAATAGGAAAATGTACCACAAAATGAAAAATATTGTCAAGAAAAACACATTTAGAACGTGGGAAAAAGCAAATGCATGAGCTCTACTCCATTTCCATGCCTATAATCCTGGTGCCTATAGGCCCTAGATGAGCCTCCTTTATCATTAAGAAACCCATGATCTTCCCAACCGATGGTGGGAAATGAACTGCCCTACCTTAAAGGGGATATCCACTGCTATACCCTACACATCATCCTCTTATCTCTTGAGACCCAATCAATTAATCAAAGAAAATTCATAAAAGGAAAAAAGGCATATAAAGAAGGGTGGAAAACTCAAGGCTGGGATAACCCATATACCATGATTGCTTCCTCCTATACAGTATATACCCAATTTTGGGATTCCCTTTATTATCTACCCTGACATGTGACCCAAGATTTCCCATTTTATCCCCTATTTCGTTCCATCACTTTATCACATTCCACCACCATTTGAAGGATGTACCTTGGACATACTGTCCCCTTTCAAAGCAGAAACTACCTAATAGGGCACTTGGCTAACCCCCCTTGGATCTTGGATACATTAGCACATGAAAAATACCACTATGGGAGGGCATGCTATTATGAAGTGCCCACGTGTTTTCCATGGTTTTTAAACTCTTTAACTTGATTTCTTTAATGACTTGTTGTACTGGAAGATAAGGGGACACATTGGATCTTATGCAAGATTGTAGATGGTCTCCATTTTGGGTTTGGTATCCCTATACAGGGTACTAACCCTCCATAGGGATACATTGGCACATGTAGGGTGTGCGTAGAGATCCATGTGCCTCCATAGTAGTATAAAATATTCCATAGATCCCTAGATCTTTTAGAGATTGCTCGAGATTCACTTATTGGATGAGGAAGATGCATCTTATTCACCATGACCAATCAACCCCATAGTTATACCATGCACTTGG
Organism: Pinus taeda; assembly: GCA_000404065.3. Classification (NCBI taxonomy): domain Eukaryota; kingdom Viridiplantae; phylum Streptophyta; class Pinopsida; order Pinales; family Pinaceae; genus Pinus; species Pinus taeda. The sequence goes on along the minus strand of APFE030273454.1, from coordinate 55,999 downwards.
TATATGACCCAAGATCTCTATGATGATTTTGTATCACTTATACCATCATCCGAGCCCTTGCATATGGTCTACAGGAATCTTTGATCTGTTTGAAGGCCCATGAGAACACTTTTGTGTTACCACACCCATTGAGAGCACCATAGGCTTACTATTTGGAGCAAAAGGGGCCAACCCCTTGTCCATTACATTTGTGAGTCATACTTCACATCATGGCACCTATGGAATTCATAAATCCTCCTCTAATGTCCAACGACATGTACTATTGATCATTTGACCTCTTGAGAGGCTTATTCTTTTGTTCATGAGCTAGTTTGGTGGTCTTGTCACCAAAAGTTAGTTATCTTGCACATTATTTTATTCTAGGGGCTAAAGTAGGCATAATTAGCTAAATCAAACTCATCAGAAGTGTATAAATACAAGTGATGTGATTTCATTTGAGCATCATCACTTGGATTGGATTTGTATCTCCTTATAGAACTTCATTATTTTTTGGAGGATGAAATTTTGGAGAATGGAATGAATTTTGATGTTTGGATCATTTTCTCATCTTTTAGCTTCTTGATTCAAAAATTCTTGATGGTTGGATATACTCTTAATAAATTTAAGTGAAATTTAATGTTATTCTTTCTTTCTATTTTTTTCACACACATTGTTGCTAGGATTTCACTATACTAAGGCTAATTTATTGCATCCATTTATGTGAAGTTGTGGAAATTATGTTTCTGGATAGTGATGCTTCATTTATGGGAAATGTATCATGAATGAATGTTTCTATATATGTTTCACCATTTAAATTCATCTTAATAAGCCATCTATTTTTCAAAACAAAGTATAAAGTCTTTGAACCTACATTTGTGGTTTCCATAATGCTATGCGAAGTTCTCTTTAAGGCTTCCTTGACATAGAAAATCCAATATCCATAGTAATAATTACTCTTGAATCTATATCTTACCAAAGGATTTAGCATTGTTCCATCATAAGGTGATCATTTTAAACCTATTTCCGTCAAGGACTATAATTTTTGTTTCAGGGTTGAAATCCTATGATATTGATATTAATTCATTCGTTTTTCAAATGTTTTTTTAACTATTAATTATATTTAAAGATTTATCTTAACTCTAGATCTATCAAGCACTAAGAGGGACTAAATCTCTCAAGATAAAAACTTTATTTTGAATACAAAATTTAAGAAAATATTTGCGCATTGAAATATTTGATTCTTCTTAGCACTTGATAGATTCAATGTTAAGATAGATTTATGCTAATTTTTGAGGAGTACAGTGTGTGTGTATATATATATATATTATATATATATATATATATATATATATATATATATATATATATATATATATATATATATATATATATATAATATATATATATATATATATATATATAGTTGATATTGAAAAATTTTATTTATGATTTACATTCTACACATTAAAATGTTAATGCATGCCCCAATCATATTTGGAAGTAGAAAACATATATCTGTAGGACCCCCTCTCTCTTTATATAATTAATTTTGTTATAAATATTTTTTAAATGTTACATATTTCTTTACCTATAGTTGATATTGAAGTGTTTTATTTACTCGTAACATTCTACACATTAAAATGTTAACACATACCCCAATAATATTTGGAAGTAGAAAAGATATGGACTCTTTCTCTATATAATTATTTTTGATATTAATATTTTTTTAAACATTATATGTGTGTGTGTGTGTGTGTGTGTGTGTGTGTTACTAATATTTAAAACATTACATGTCAACTCTATATTAAAAAATTAATTAAATACAAATATCCCTAAAGAGCCTATTATATCTGATTTCTCTTGCCTCTTGGTAGATTCAAAATTAAAACGGATCTATGTTGATTTTTAGGAACACACTAATAAAATTATATATATATATAATATATATATATTATATATTTATATATATATATATATATATATTATATATTATATATATATATATATATATATATATATATATATTATATATATATATATATATATATATATATATTATATATACATACATAACTATTTTTGTTATATATATTTTAAAAATGTTACATGTTTATTTATTGATCAATCTATCTATATATATTATTTTTAATCAATATTGAAAATGTTACATACCAATTCTATATTAAAAAATCAATGAATTACAAATATCTTTAGAAAACCTAATAATGGAACAATAATTATCTAGTTCCTTACATATAGAAAAAATTCCAAGATGACCTATTTGAAATATATCGCAGGAGCATTCAAGATTCCGAAATTCCTTATAACACATCTCAAAATGTACATTGAAACAAGGTTTGAAATTTTGACAATCAGTATATGAAGATCTTCGCTCTAGCTCATCTAATTTTCACCATCAGAAACATCACAAAATAAAATGTATAGAGAAAGTGATAAGATGACTCATTCACCCCATAAATCATATATTTTCCTTTACCTTTAAACTCCAAGAATCAAGCCAAAAATATACCTCACCTCTTCTTACAAACCTCAAATATATTCAATGTTGTGTACACATTAAATAAGCTCATCTGTCCTTGATTTATAATGTTTCTATGCTCATTTAAGGGGAAAATTTGTAAAAATGGTTGGGATAGTCTGCTTGTAATTTATAGTTGGACCATCCTGAAAAAATATCTCATATTTCCTCATTCCTAGGGATTTATAGGTAGTGGAGTATACTAGTAAAAATGTATAGGAATAATATTTCTAAATATATGTCCTATACTCCCACTTAATCTAGTTAATTGGAGTAAACATTCCTTTGAAGATAGGGTATAAAATTAAGCATCAAAAGCCTAAAAAAAATATTTTCAACAATCTTCATCTTCCAGTTATTATCTTAGAGATGTGCATAGTATCCCCCTATCTTTGAAATCAATGAAAATAATATTTCCAACAATCTCCTCCTTTTTCATCGATGACACATCTTATTCAATTATGCAATAATACTAGAGAACTCTCACTATCTATATTTCTCATTTTCCCTATAGCTTCTTCCACTTTGACATCAATGGGAAAGGAATGCACCGTTTGAGCTCTTTCCTCTCCTAATATTTAAATATTCTTCACTATCTGCTATCTCTTCTTATGTATGCATATTCTCCCCCTTCTGAAATCAATGGAAAAGGGTTGTTTCTACTTTTGGATGAAATTTATTCCTCTGATATGTTAAAGTAAAAATGGTTACTTCTTCTAATTTCTTACTCTTCCTTTCTTTGCAACTAGGCTCCCCTTATGAAGATTATGTTTATATATCTCTTCATGCAACATTTCCTCTTCTATAACTTTTCTCTTGAGATTGCTCCCCTTGTACTTGAACTTACTTTCACTTATTATTTTTAGGACTACTCCCCTTGGGATTATGCTTCTTTTTACTTATTCTTTATGTGACTTCTCCCCCTAGGCTTACAGTTCCTTTTGTCTACAATTTAACTCCTTTAACTACAATTTTCTTCTCTTTCTTATAAAGGTATGCTCCCCTTGAATTGATGTTTCTCTTTCTTTGCAATATTCATTGTCTACAACTTATTTCTCGTGTTTTGGAACTATTCCTATTTTTGTATATCAGTGGCAAGATGTTGCTCCTCTTGAACCGGTGAATTAGTGTTAATTGAAATACATCATTTACTTCATTTTGTTCACACATTATTTTTTGTTTTTTCATATCTTGCAACCATTCTAGTTAATCATACTTCTCTTGCAAGTTATTCTCTAAACTTATCATGTTCTTACTATGTTGTAATCTCTTATTTTATTCTTTCACTGATGATTTGTTAGGCATGTTACTACCAAAGAGGATGTTTTCTTTCCTTTAATCTTATTGAGGACATATACATTTTTTGGAGACCAAATTTCATTTACTACTAAACCTTGACTAGATCATATACCATTTGTAAGTTCACAACGATACACTAAAAGCTTATAGTGGTAACTGTGATGCAGGAAAGTGTTCCCTCTATGGACAGAGGCAACCACTCTAGCCCTAGAGTGGGTCTAGTCACGAACAAGGACAGATCAACAATAACTTTCCTTAAACAGTTCAAGTTAGAAGCCTACCTCAACCGGTGGTTGATGGAGTTCCATTGCACTGCTCCAGCTTTCACTTCCTTCTCCTCAATGAGTGATCAACCTGAAACAAAGAAAAGGAAATACAACAAAGCACGTAACCGGATACAACAATGAACTATTTACTCACAAAGTCAAGAAGTCATGAGCTATCAAGTACATTACATACAAGACATAGGAAAACATCATTGATTGCATTAATAATGAAATAAGAGTCAACTTACAACCAAAGTCTTGACAACACAAATCTTCTCAGAAAGAGTCCAACTAGCATGTTCTTCAAGAATTCACTCTTTGAAGATGGATCTCCCAACATACAAGAGCTCTCTCACTCATAAGTTTTACACAAGATCAAGGGCACTTCACAACCTTCCACAAGCTATCAACAATCCCACACTTATCACTCTCACACCATCTATCTAGCAAACTCACAAACACTAATAACATTGCTCAACTAGCCAACTATCAGGAACTTAGGCACTAGCAATGCATATCAATGGTGAGAGTTTAAATAGGAGAAGGATTCTCCTTGAATGGGGGAAAAGAGAGCTTATCACCAAGGTAGCACAATTGATGGAACTACCATACCAGTTAAGGAAGGGCGACATAAACAAGGCCAACAACCAAGTCCGGAGTCATCTGGAATGCTGACTATTGGAAAAATTTGCGCAATTTGGATCATCGCAGGCATAGAACTGAGCTTCAGTGCTAACATCGCAAGTAATTAGTGCATATAGTCAGATCATTGCTGAAGAGACCACATAGTCCCGCGTTGGTGCTTAAAATCAGGCCATCGCGGGAATCAGGTGTACTTCTGCACTGGCAGCACGGTCAGTCTATTCATGCATGCCTTTCAGTGCATTTATTAGACCAATAACCGCGATGAGGCAGACAACTTTGGAAAGAGTGGGTCAATTGGCAGCATAGGAGAGCATTTTTCTGTCATGAGAATTTTTGACTTGGACACATGACACAGTGAGAATACTAGGAGTGAAAGTGGTGATAAATTACTGTGTAACAGATGCCCCTAAAGTATGAAGCGCGAGAGAGTGGGAGGGATGAAATGCTTTACGAAACAACCGAGTTGGAACACTATCTAGAAGAACCTGTACGCAAGTCCAACTGATATCTCTGAGGTACATGTACTCTAGGCATGGGTGCAGCCATCCAAAAGACATACGGAATAGGTCTGTGGTATGGATGCAGCCATCCAACTAGTGAGACCATGATAATGATAAAGGTATGGTTGCAACCATCCATGAAGACTCAGGTATGGTCGCAGCCATCCATGAACAAGTCATGTAACCAGAAACCAATCCACACAGCCTAAACGTGTGTGACCTAAGTTCGGGGTCTTGAACCCAACCAACCATAGTAAAAATTCTAACATGCGAATAGAGGTGTTGAAGTTGAGCATGAGAGAAAGTCACTTGATTACCGGTCAATGATGTAAATCGTTAACAAGTGCGAGATAAACCACCAATAATGCCAATGGTTCTCAAGGTACTATCCAGTACAATCCATGGAGTGTGAAAAAGGAGTTGAAGTTAAACACTTGTAGAATCACCCAATCGATGACCAATGACACAAATTGACCGTCAGGTGCGAAGAAATTGCCATTGAGGCATGCAAGCTCTAAGGTACCAAAGGGGATCTCTAGATCAATCTCCTGGATAATGAGCTGATGTTGATAGGAGATGACCTGTCATAAGAGGGCCATAATGTTTCCCTCATCAATGACACGAGATAAGTAACAAGTGGTAGATGGTGAAACAGAGTATCAGGGAAGAAGAGGTGTAAACTATAGAAGGATTATACTTTTGAACATGTCGGCGCCACGACTCCGGAGGGTGCCAGCATTCGGGTACCAAAGGATTAGAGGCTTGATGAAAACAGCATAGATCAGATGGAATGAGGCTAAATGACAACCCAAACCCACGGAAGGCCAAATGACGATGTATGGATGTCCCAACCCGACAAGAAGCAGAAGTGTCGATGTTCAAGAGTGACTCACTGCCATAGACAATTGATGATAAACCTGTTATTGAATCCAACCTAGTGATAGTTTAACGAGCCCTAGGGAGGAGAAGCTCGGGTCTCGTCATGGTGACAAGTCCAATGTTGTCAAAGTTTAACAAGTCCAACATAGGTAAAACTTGGAGTCTTTTTCATGTTTAGGGAGTTTGAAAAAGACACGGAAAAGAAAACTCCAAGGGGGTCCTTTTCCGTAAATTTCTGTATCTCGAGCCCAAAAAATTATAAAACAATACTCGAAAGAATCACCCGACCATTACGATTGGGGAGTACTTTTCATGATTAGTGATCTCCACCTGAAAAAGTAGAAAAGCTATCGAAACCATGTCGTTTTGTAACCATTAACGAGCCTAAAATGACAAAGGCCCGGCAATCTTTTCTCATTTAAATGGTCAAGAAGAAGAGCTTAAAAGGTGACCGCCTCTTATTTACTTTTAATGAGTCAAGAGGAAAAACTTGGCGAACTTTTCATGTTTTAAGTCGGAAAAGGGCTTAAAGACGACTTCATGGACCAAGTGTACATGAAACTCCATCCTGTATACCTGCACAAAACTCATCACATGTAAACCCATTCGATATAAAATGAACAACATAGCTAGAAAAACCATATTTTAACTTAAAAATATGATAAAAATGAGGAAAAACGCACATTTATAAAATATCATTTTTAATCTTCCAAAATTACTGCAAAAGGGGGGTTAAATCATTGAATTTTTACCATTGCTACTGTTTATGCACTGTAGAGCATTTTGGAGCACCAAAGTTGGCGAGCTAATTCTAGGCTGTTCATCCATCATTCATCCCAAAACTTCATCCAGGTAGATAGACCTCATTTTATGCCTCAATTGAATGTCTTTTTTCATGTATTTGACCATGGAATGTGTAAGTTTGGGCAGATTTTTCAAACCAAATTCTACTGCTCAGTCATCGCGGATATAGTCATTAGGTCCGCGATGGCTGAAAAAATTTACACAGAACGCGCCCTGATCATCGCGGAGAAGTGATGTACTTCCGTGATGACCACTGAAAAACAACACTAGCGCCTTCACGCCATCGCGTCTGTTTTAAAAATAGATGCGATGACGCCGCGCGACCATTTCTTAATGCAAATTATGTTTAGAAATTCGTAACAAGGGTGATAATCGATTGTTTCCATCATGCAGGCTATAATGGCATTCATCTGGCAAGAAAGAGCGCATGATGATAATCATATCCAAGCTTTCACCAATGTGGGGTGCCAAAACACATTGCAAGCATGCGGATTGCTCATATTCTTCCTTACTCCACACCTCCAGTCACAGCCTGATTTACTGGAGCTACTAATCTGGGCCTGGAATCCCACAGATGGGAAATTCATCATCTGAGGCTGGGATATTGCATTTGATGCCACAAACATATATTTTTTGACTGAGTTGTCCTATTAGGCTGAGAGGCCAATCTTGGAGGGCCAACTTCTTGGGGATGAATCACTAGAGATGATTATGGCACGACTGTGCCCCAGGCACGAAAAACAAAGAGTGGGAAGGTGGCAATCCTGACAGTGAATGACATGATTCTTCATGCTATGTTATTCATGGTGACATGGGCAGCGGGCTCCCAAGCTCAACATGAGGCTTCGAAGACCCATCTTTTGTTGGCTCTCGAATGTCTTAATCCAACCATGTTTAACTGGGCAGACACAGTGACGGCAAACATGAAGAGGCAACTTACCATATGTCGTCGAGGAGAGACGAAGCAGTTTGGCTACGGATCCATCTTAGTCTCGCTCATGCTGGAGCAGGTGCCGACACTGCAGCTACAGGACATGGATTTGGATGTGCCTAGAACACGTGAGACCAGAGCTACATGGTGGGTGCATGTCATGCCACGAGGAGATGGTGGACGACCAATATCGTGGGGGATACTATTTCGGGAGTGGCTGGAACACTAGGTGATCTTCGTTGAGGATTGGCCATATGCTAGCATGGACTTTCGCGGAGATCCTGACATGCAGCTACCCTCAGGCGAGTAGTGGGATGATGGCGGTAAGACACTTGATCACATTGTTTTTGCATTTTATTTTCTATGATGTTTTCTTTTTTAAGTTTTCCATGTATATGTCCTAATAATGATCACTGTGGAATTGCAGATGGGGGACCAGTGAGACCCATTGGGTTAGTTCCAGAGGCACGGAGGGATGCACAGTGCATTGGAGCACTGGTGGTGGCTCCTCTGGTGGATGACGAGATGGAGATAGTGTATGAAAATCTCGAGGGTCTGATGGCGGGAATCCCCAACTACATGGGAGTCGAGGAGGTCCCCGTGGCATTGCAGATCCGCACAGTAGGAGTGAGACCCAGAATGCACCGCTTGTTGAGGCGGGTGGCACGGGTGGCGGTGTGCTATAGGGATTGCAACTCGCCATAGTAGATGCCGAGGTTACTTCTTGCTGATAATTTTTTAAGAGACATGTGTCTCAGATGTATGGAGAACACAGACTTTGCTTGGACATATAAATTTATTTTTTGAGCGCCTCGGTGCGCCACATGATATATATATATATATATATATATATATATATTATATTATATATATACATATTCCTATGCTTTATTGTGTTTTTATGCTTCTACCTTCTATTTTAGTTACATGTTATGCAAATGTCTGTCTAATACATAATTGGCTAATGCATCAGTTAACATGTTTAATCGCCTTGGAATGTGTTGATATGTGATGAAATCAAAACTCCTTTCTAACAATTTAACACGTAAATACAACCTTAAAATCCGATGGTCTCTGACGGAATATCGCCCATTGAGCTGGTGGATGACAAGCTGAGAATCCAGGTTCACAACCAATGTTCAATAACTGCACCATACTCAGTGACATTGTTTGTGGTACAACCTATACAAACACCTTGAACATCTACCAGTTCACCATGAGGATCGTAGATCACCCATGCCACAGAAGACAGGTTGCGTGTACTACAGGAGGCACCATCGGCGAAACCAACATAAGGTGCACTAGACATCTACATAAGAAGCAAAAAGAAACAATAAGTGGTAATCATGCCGACACACCAAGACAAAACATGAAAACACGCACACACACAACGAACCTACTAAAACACATGTATGTACAAATCAGAGTGCATGGAATTCACGCATAATATTTTTTCAAGTAAAGCGCATTTTGGGGCTTATCCAGAGGGTTCCCTTCATAGTCAATTAGCTCATAGGCCCCTTTCTACAAAAATCACTTTACAATATAAGGCCTATGCCACATGGGCGAGAATTTGCCTGCCCCTAGCTTATCATTGGCTTGATCGTAGAGCAACACTAAATCTCCCTCAACAAAAGAATGAGGATGAACAGTATGATCAAAGTGAGTTTTCAATCTCTTCTTCTGTGCTTCGATAGCTAGGGAGGCTATTCAACGAGTCTCATCTAGCCATTCTAGGTAAAGAAGGCATTCTTCTACTAGGGTAGTGTCAAGGAGTAATTCGATGGCTAATTTCAAAGAAGGGATCTCACACTCGATGGGAAGGGTAGCCTCCAGTCTGTAAACCAATTGGAATGGCGTGAAACCGGTGGCATCCTTCATAGAAGTTCAGTAGGCCCATAAGGCAGAGAACAACATCAGCTGCTAGTTGGACTTGTGCATGCCAATGGTTCGTTGAAGCATTGTAACTAGAACCTTGTTGACGGCTTCTACTTGGCCATTGGCTTGAGGATAGTATGGAGTAGAGCTATCATGCCACAAGCTTAACTGAGTTGTAAGCTTAGTTATCATATGATTATGGAAATGCTTACCATGATCAGTGACGGTAGCCTAAGGGACTCCAGACCAAGAGATAACATGATTAGACAAAAACTGCACCACTGTGTGACCATCTTCAGATAGTGTGGGCATCGCCTCAGCCCATTTTGTGATGTAATAAATGGCAACGATGATATACCCATGCCCCCCGACTAAGCGAGGGTTACAGGTCATATAATCAATGCCCCATTTTGCAAAAGGGCCGACGGTGACAACAGGGTGCAGTGGAGCGGGAGGCGCACGCATCTTCCGTTGGTAGATTTGGCATTCGTGATAGGAGCGGACGACAAGAATGTGTTGGAAATAATACTGAGAGGGGGGGTGAATCAATATTATCAAGCTCTTTAATAAATCTTCCTTATTTACACTTTGAATTATTTTTGCATGTCAGTACCATAAAATAATGAGCATGAATAAAGAAAAAAGATAGTCACACCAAAGAACACCAGATGTAAGGTGGAAACCCAATGTGGGTGAAAACTACCTGCTGCAATATGTCTCTATCTTCTTTCAAATTAGAAACTTCTTTTACAAAGGTTTTGTACTGGTGCAGTCCTTTACCAGTACGCAGGCTGCAACCTGCAAAGAGCTACAACTCTCTCT